>JAJHJA010000930.1:0-139088 GCA_021202915.1 Heliconius himera
TCTTTAGATCATAAAATTGTGTCGTAGGTATAAAGCATTTATATTAAAATGTTGTCATTGCAGGGAACGAAACTTAGACCGTCACGTACATGCGTTGTTTGGATCGCGACCTTCCGCATTCCACCCTTTGAATGAAAGTGGCAGATCATTTCGCACAGTTGATCAAAGCGAACGAGCATCAAGACTTTTACCGAATCCATTTTCATCTACTAACGGCCCTCCACGACCTAGTGTTATCTCGTTTGCTAGTAGTCCCTTAGCACAACAAGAAAACTCTTCAAATTCTTCACGCACTAGTATATTCCCCGCATATAGACCAGATTCACCGTCTATTTTGGATCTATCCCCCCGAAGGTGGGACAGTCGCAGGATTTTTGTTTCGGTACCAAATGAAAATTCCACTTCTGCAGATAACACTGCGACAAATACTCCGAGACAAGATCCACCGTCAACTTCATCAGCGACGTCGAGTCCGAGGCCGTCGACTTCTTACTCATCCTCACAAACTCAATCTACACCTGTCGACGCTCAAACTATAAACGAAAGCTTAGATCTAATAAGAGACATTTTAAGAGATTCAGGCACGAGATTATTGAATTTGATCACGAACATGTCCCTCTCCACTATAGCTGATGGTGAAGATGACTTGCCTCGACGGAATAGATCCTCTAGAACTCAGTCTGAAGACACTAATGAAAATGAAACGCAAAGAGATTCTCAACGAGTCCGTCTATTTAGCTCGAGCTTGCATTCCAGCTTTTTATCGTCGAGTTCGGAATCAGATAGTGATCAATCGCCAGAAGTTAATATTTTTAGAACGCGAAATTCCACCTTTAGAGAAGATGATAGAGATGTTGAGTTACCTTTTGACGAACCCTCCGGTTCTAGAGATAGACCAATACACCCAGCTGATAGACTACTTTTTGGACTTGACGATCAACAGCCGCAAACTTCTAGTCGTGAAACAGGAGGTATACACGTGTCAACTAATAGTAGCCGATTTCGCGTGCAAACACAAAGTAATAGTGCAGGAGAAGGCCCAAGTACATCAAGGGCTGAAAATCCTGGACCATCAGATACTTCCAGCCGAAGTACTAGTGACTCCAATCCAAGACCTTCGACAAGTAGAGACAATTTTTGGAATAATGGATGCACGATTCCACCAAGTGAAGCTTTTAGAAAAGTTAAAGGCGGTGTAAATGCTTTACAAATACACACCTTGCAGCTAACTAATATGTGGCTTCGCGGGAATCGGACTACGATGCCTGAGCTACGTAATATGTGGGAAAATTTACGCCGAAGAATATTAATGTTGCATAGAGAAACTGGGCGACAAGATTTACCAAGTTATTACACAAGATCACTGCTTGAAAGATGTATGATGCTTACAGAAATGACGGAAAACATTACACGTTCGAACAGAAGTTCACGAAGACAAAATAATAACAATCAAGGAGGTTCCGAAAGGACGCGTAATAACGAATCTCCCCAAGATGATTCATCAAACGTAGGAAGTCCCGGTGAACCGGAGCAGGGTACTTCCAGAGAAAGCCCAAGTGAGACACGTCCTGGCCCTCGTCCACAAATCAGGCCTAATGTGCGCGCATCGCCGTCATTAAGAAGAAGGTTACAATCGAGTTATCGATGGCGACCAGAAGATGAGCTACGACGGCGTTCGCGTAATTCTGCTGCCAGTCGCCTTTCTAACAGATACTCGAATAGACCTCGAAGAGATTTCGCTAGAGCGATAGAAATAAGCGCAACAAGGCACGAAATTCGTATGCGAGCAATGCAAGTGCTTTCAGTTATGTTTAATATGATGATGATGTGCTTGGAGGAAAGAGGCCTCAGTCAGCTTATTATAAATATGCTGCGCACATTAAAAAAAGCTTTGGCTATTACATGTCTTATGTTAATGACAAATAGGAACAGTGGTCGTGCCAGCAATAGTTCGTCACCACAGCGTGTGGATTCTTTAAACGTAATTCGCTTAGAAAACGTAGATCACACTGGCCCTGTAAACGTCGATGGTCCAGATGAATCCCCTCATCATTCTATTTCCAGCGAAACTGAAGAGGATCGATTGCAAAATAATTCCAGTAAACGTATGAAGAAAGAGACAGCCACAACATCGCAATCAGCTTCTAAAGATAGCACTCCACGTGTAAATATAAATCCTCCTCCACCACCACCTCCAGTAACACCTCAAAGCAATGCATCCCAGCGTTGGAGCAATCGACTTGCCGTGCAAATTGCTGCTGCCAATAGGAATAACTCCGCAACCGCCAGAAATAGACGTGAATTGTACATAGAGAGTAGGCGATTAAAAGCATTACATAAAACAAATCCATCCGCTCATCCGTTCGCAAAAAAGAAAGCACTACCTCCTACGTCAACTTACAGAATACCTAACTTACGTCTGCTCCCCAGTAGAATTAGGGTAAGAGCTTCATCTAGAAGAGGCGAATCTGGCCCGGAACCAGTACCTGGTCCTTCGGGAATTCTTTCTGGAAATGACTTTGGGAATGCACCTTCTTCAAGATTACCACCAGATGTTATGAATGAATTTGAACATAGGATTAATTTAATTAGAATGGCACATATGCAAGCCGTAAGATTAAGAAATGCAGCGCGAAGTAGATTTAGACGTTTACAAACCATACGTTTATATACCCCTTCTTCTGTTCGCGAAATGTTTAGCTTAAATCCGGATTTCGAAAATGCCAACGACAATCGTTCACCAATGCAAAATAGTTCAGATCCCCCTAATCGTAATCGACCTTACCCGACTTACGATTTCCGGCCACACATACGGACCCTAACTCGGGAGCGCATTTTCTCCAGAGGGTCCACAAATAGACCTTCGGAGGAGTCGGGACAAATCCACGCAGTCATAAGCAGCGCGACGGTGCCCTTGATGCAAGTGGGCGATCTCAGCATTAACAACCCAGACGCGCAAGGGAACCAGACGCAGAGGCTGCCGAGGATTCATGAGTATTTGCAACCCATTATATTGGCCCAAGTGAGTAGGTGCGACAAAAGCCTTTTGTAAATATTATTTATTAACTAGCTTAACTTTTCAAATTAAATACTTAATTTTTGTTAATTTATATTCAATAGAAATATATAAATTGCTCATTTTAAAAGTTAGTTACTTATATACAGAAAAATCTTTTTATAAACATTGTTTTATATGTGTATATTTAAAAATAACTCGTTTTCGTAAAAATTGAAAAATATCATATATATATATTTGTTTTCTATGATAGTGACTATTATACTTTTCTTTGAAGTATACTAAAAATATTTTTTAATATTCATTATATAACTCAAATATAACGTGAAGCTCTATTAATCAATTTACTCACATTACATTACATACTGATATCACAATTTTATATACATATGAATGTTTATTCACTCAGAACGCAATGGTGGTAGAGGATGACCCCAACGGGGAGAATGGGGAGAGCGGTGGCGGGGGCCCTGGAGGTAGTGGGGGAGGGAGTGGGGGTCCTGGAGGTGGGGGTGGGGGTCCAGGTACTGGAGGTGGTGGCGGGGGTTTCGGTATGCGGCGCATGAGCGGCATGGCGGGGCTGCTGGACGCCGGCATTATATCCGAGGCCCTCCCTGCCCCTTCGCACCGCGTGCAGGCCTGGGACTTCACATCGGGAAACACACCTGATATTGCTGATAGTAGGTTTTTTTACGATACGTAATTTTTTGAAACAAATGTCAAAGCGCTTGGACGGCTCCCAAGGGGCGTAGCTTTGAGTTCTGCAACATTAAAATTTTTGTACGTTTTCTAAAATATATATATAGAAACACTTAATTTTTAGGTTCAAAGAACGTGGTAGTGCAGAGGTGCAGAATCCATAACGACGCTAGTATAGACATATCAAAGGACGGCAGGCTCCTGGTGGCCTTGCTCCCTGTACCGAGATTTAGAAATACTAACCACTGGTTAGGTGAGTTTGGTTTAAGAGTTATTCATATTATTGACGATGACTAATTAATTTTAAAAAAAGGAATTCATAAAAAAGTATTAGATGAAATAGTAAAGTATGTGTGCGCCCGCAGGCGTGTACTCGCTGGAGTGGGCGCGGCTGGGGCAGTGCCTGCACACGGCGGTGCTGGAGCAGAGCGCGGTGTCGGTGGCGCTGTCGCCGACGGCGCGCCACCTCGCCGTGGGGCTCGGCTCGCGCCGCTTCACCTCCGCGCCGCACGCGCGCTCCAACGTGTTCGCGCTGCTCTACCGCCTCGACCCTCTAGGTGATGGAGCCATTTCACAGCACTTATAGCACTTGCAATAGAATAACATGTTTTTTACTTGTTTTTTAAACTATATATTTTTCTTTTTAACTTCAACCTGAATCCTGCGTAGAACTAGGTAGGCAGAGGGAAACTAGTTTTAAAACTTTGTTCTCCACGCATATGATTATTTGAGATATTGCGTGTTGAGTTGCGGTATTCAACGCCGCGCTTTCTCTTTTTACCAGAGCAAAGAAATCAAAATATTAATTAATTCAATGGGAAGCGAACCCACTACCGTCGCGCTTACACTCACTTGTGCCACTGCTCCACAACAAGTATTTAGTCCGCATCTTTTACATGATTTTTAGAAATTGTTACTTAGAACTAGTGTAATATCTAAAACAGGCCAGCGTATTTTGGAGGGCCTTGCGCCTGCTCTATAGAAACTACAAATAACAAGCCTTAATGGTACACCTATTAATAAATTACTCTGAAATAATTGTGTTAAAAGTGAAATATGTGAAGTTACTCTACCGTCTTTACCCTTTGGATGAGATTTACGTACATATAAACATTGTGGGTTCGATCCCCACTCGAGGAAATGAAATATTTACTTCAAATTTATATATCCATTTCTTAGCTCTGGTGTCGAGGCGAAGCACGACGTTTAGTTCCGCCACTCAATACGCAATGCCTTCTAAATACGGCGGAATGTGGGGAACGGAGTGTCTTAACGTTAGGTTTATTGCCTACCTGTGCGGGATACAGCGTGAAGCTGATTTTTTAATACACACTATATTCATAGTATCCTATATCCATGGTTAAAATGTGAGAGGTGCTTTATGTGTTATCATAGATTACATCAACTGTGGAATTAAGTCAGTAATTATTTAATAAGTACCTTTATATATTACGTCATAGGAATCATATTTTTTAAAGTCAAGTATTATATTATTGTATTTCTCTTTCCTCAAGGCTTTGAAAGAATCTGGTCTTTTGGACTGCTTCTATGGGAACACAGTTTCGATACGTCTTAGGGAAAAATATTTAAATAAATGTTATTATTATTATAGAAAGTTCAAGCCGGACCGGTTTGTCTCCAATCAAGGAGTTGGAGCAAACATGGGAGCATGGGTTCACCAGTCTCAACTGCTTACGGTGGGCCCCCCAACCTGGGCAGGGCCTGGTGTATGCAAATAATACCGGACAACTCATCATTATGAGTTAAAATATTAATTAATATGGAGAAAGAAGAAAAGTATTGAAAAGTCATCATAATCACGAATTAAAAACATAAAATGGTAAAATTATTGAAATGGTAGATAAAATACTATGATGGTTGTATGTTATTATGTTTATCTATTGTGGTTACCGTTAAACTTAGAAGAAATCTTAAAATGCTCTTCCAAGTATGAACTTCTAAATGTATCAAGATTTGTCATATATTTTTAATGGATAATATCTATTAAAAATATATATGATTGGTATATCTTATATATGCGTTTTAAATTATGAAATGAAGTGACAACAAGCACAAATATACATAATTATATGTTTGCTTATTTTGCTATTCTTCACCGCGTTATTTATGTTCTGGATTTATCTTCGTTTACTTTAGCTTACTATCATTTTGTAATACACCCTTATACAAATATCGCAGAAGTTGCGATTTTACTAAGTCTCTACAACTTTTTAACATGTATTCTCCTATTGGTAAGTCTGTTTTTTTACCGTACAACCTCCT
Organism: Heliconius himera; assembly: GCA_021202915.1. NCBI lineage: Eukaryota > Metazoa > Arthropoda > Insecta > Lepidoptera > Nymphalidae > Heliconius > Heliconius himera. The sequence continues at coordinate 5,999 of JAJHJA010000930.1, forward strand.
TCGTGAGTTCTTCAAACAATGTGATATAGGCGAAGTGATTGGTCCGACTGGTTGTGTGTGTTTATTACCACTCGGGGGAAGGATTATATTTAAATGATTTTCATTTTACCGCTCTAATACACTGAACGCAGATTTTATTTCCGCCACTCAAACCACAATGCCTTTAAGAAATAAGGGACGGAGTGTCTAACTACCAACTTCCTTCTGCTTATCTTGCTATGCGGAAATATGCGTGGAGCAGAAAAGAATATATGTACACATTCAGTGTTAAAATCCCATAAACCACAACTGACAAAGTTAGTAAGTAAACCGCAAAAAGACGAATTAATTAGCTCTAAAATATGACTATAAATATAATATATATTTTTTTGTTACTGTAATATTTCGTACTTAGGTATGTATGACTAACCGACTTCAAAAAGGAAAAAATTTAACAATTTGACTTTTTTTTTCATATGTATCAGCATTGATTTATCAGCCAATTATAATTGGATTTTGTTGATATTTAGTTTAATTTCAAAGCACATGTTTTAGTTTATTTATGATTGGTTCAGCCTTTTTTGAAAAATTAAAATATTATATTCACGTTTACATTTTTTCTATTTTTCATGATATTGCTCTCTTTTTAAATACCATTTCATAGCAAATTGTTTGGCTTGCTTGTTAAATATAAAATTATTTCTTACTTGGCTATGACTGTGTTACATTTACGAGTTATTAAAAATTATTAATATACTGTCACAGTTTTTATATCCGGTCTTAACACTTAAGATGATACGTGTTATGAATAGTGGTTCTAAAAGTAATAGTTTTATATATTTTCCTTCATTCTTCATGGAGTAGACAAAAAGTCGTCATTTATTTGTTTTCAAAATTTTCGTTGACTCTATTTGACTTTGAATCAACTGATTTGGAAATTCAAAAAATATAATATCATGAACTGACAAAATGAAGGAATAAAATCCTTGCAACATGTTGAGTAAATGATTGTTTAGTAGTAATTTAAAATTGAGTACATTTGTGTGCCGTTTAGTTTGTGGATGCAAGATGTAATGTACGGTAACTGACAGCTGACTATACCACCCACTTTTATTTTTCATTTTGAATTTCACATGAAAATATTGAATGTATTGGAACGTAAACCTTTCACATCCTGCTATTTCATTTTTTATGCTTATTAAGTGAAATATAAATAACATAAAATAAAAAAATTAAAACTTATTTTTATTAGAAATTAATATGTCTATGCCCTATGTCACTGAAATCTGAGAACTTTAACAAATTATTTCTTCAAAGTTTAGAATTCTGATATTCATTCAACGGAACCCGTTTTAGTAAAATTATAAATTATTTAAGATAAGGGTTAAAAAACTATTATACTTATCATATTTTTAAAATAATAAATAATATCGAATCTAAATCAATAGTAAAATTGAGTGTATTTTATTTTGATGATTATATCGTAATACAAGTCTTTATATTGTAGTTAAGAAAATTATATTGCTAAAAAATGTTTGCCAGTTGTAAATTGCAACGGCAATTTATTGTACAGTTAAAAATTAGCGTTCTTAATATAACTGATCTCGTTGCATTATGCGGTTTAAAAATAATTGTAATATAACACTAAATTCTAGTTATTCATACTAAATATTATATTAAATTACATTTCTTCAAAATTAGTTTATAATTAACCTTTACACAATCACATTCGTGTTGTAGTTGATAATGAATTAAAAAAATATATATTATAGAATTTTAAAACATGTAGTATTTTGTGCATACCTATAACATTTTGTTTATACTAAAATACACGAAACTGCCATTAAAACATTCTTTATTTATATTTCCCATCTTAGGACAATTAAAATCGTAATCAAGAAATGTTTCTTAAAGAAATTTTTTTAACGTTTTTTTTTCCAATTTATAGTTATTTAACTCTATATATTCCACTTAAAATGTTTTTCTTATATAATGTTAAACACGAGAACTGGAAACGTTATATAAAAAGACACAAAATTGTGTTTTTTTTTAATGTACTTTTGGAATATATAGAAGTTGTTTTTTTTATTTAGTTCTAAATACTTTTGTTGGTACATTACCGTTTGTTTCTAATTTTGAAGCTTGTGACAAAAAATATATCGAACCCTGTATAAATAAAAAAGTAATGTCACTTACAATTATACTGAGAGTACAATATAATTAACAATTAATATTCTGAAGCCAAATATAGGAAAAATTGCTTATGTATTTATAACACTGCCCTATATACCCGAATTATATAAAATTTCCAAATTTTGTGTAAGAATAAATATAAAAATGCATTTCTTTTTAACAATTTTATGGCCTAATTTATTATTATGTTAAAATATTGTAAATACAACTGTTAAAATAATATTGTAATACCTAGTATTTGTCATAAATTTAAGATTTCGGGTTTTGTTTTAAAAAAACATTTTCGAGTATTTTGTTTTTTACAAGTATCAGGACTAAAGGTTCTAAGAAAATAAACAAGTCATGAAAAAAATTACTTTTCTTATACTATTTTTTAAGTTATCCAATTAAATTATGTTTTGTCAAATGTAATCATGTCTTTAATATTATAACGTTTAAAATTAGATGTAGATAAACATTATTTATCATGAAAATAGTCGTTTTGTGATTCCTTAAAATTAAATTTAAATTTGTGTAAATAATAAACACCTTAGTTTTGTTTTTGACACTTGGCAAACCTATTAAATTATATTTCTCTGCGATAAATTGTTATATGTAAAATTTCGTTCAAATTTAAACTACAAGCATTCATTCGGTTTGTAGACAAATAATTTTAAATTAAATGCACTTTTATAAATTGGAATATTTAAACCAATTTACTTCTTAGATTATGCAAAGCTATTGGTATGTATATATGTATTATGTTTTTTTTGTAATAAAAACAAAATGTTACTTTTCAAACATATGTATAGTTAACGATAAGTCGAGGTGTACAGCAAATTGCTTGTCTAATAAAAAAATGTAATAGTAATAAAGCAATTTTACTAATTTGGTGTCTTATCTTTCTCCACGCATCCTTTTTATCGCACAGGATATGTTTATTATTTAATTATCTTTGTTTTTAGTTTCTCGTTGTATTCAGTATATAAGAAGCAGGCTAAGCAGAGGGAGCCTAGTGTAAAAATACCCCATTTACCTAGTTTACTTTCCGCACAATTGTGACATTCCGTGATGACAATATAGCGGGATTCAACGCCTACCTTTGTCTTATTGTCAAACCAAGGAAATTATAATAATTTATTCTACATAGTGGGAGTCAAACCCAACAACTAACAGCCGTTGCTTTTACATTAAGACGTTGTGCCGCGACACCACGATGGCCTTACTAGGTTTTCAATTCTGAGGAAACAGAAAAAAATTAAACAAACTAAGAATGATACAAATATTTTATTCAGTTTCAAAAATGTGACTCCATTAATGACACTGACAAAATAAAGATAAATTTTAAAATATAGGATAAAGTAATTTCGGCAATACATACAAAAATATTTGTGAAAAATTGCAAATCCTATTACAATGTTTAAGCACTTATGCGGAACTTTGTCAAAGTAACGTCGTACACAAACAAGGAACAATATTACTATCGCACAATAAATAACCAATACTGACAATATATAAAATATATTTTCCTTCATTATTCAACAATCTATACTTCTGACATTGAGAGTACAAAATAAACAAAAATAAAGATGTCATATTTACAAGTCTTTTAGATCTCGACTTTCCCATTATCGACGCCAATGTGGTCTAATCCCATCAATGGTTGATCGTGATGCGATAAAATATACTATTACCATTGTGACTTAGGAACTGTCACTAAACACGTCATAAAAACTAAAAAAAAACACGGTTCTAACAACTTACAAAAGATATAAGTGGAAACCATTAAAATAATTCTAATTTCTACAACTGTTTTAAAAAAATGTTAATTTGCTCGTAGCACTTGTAGTTTCATCCCTGACTGATCACAGACCGAATGTAACTCCAGCCTCCAGCGACCCTCTGGTGACTTAGAAGCGTTTATATATAATAGCATCTATAACTAACTTCTTTTTGAGGAGGAAGTGGCGTTTTTATTAAAATGCAATAAAATAAATGTTAGTGTTCTGATGGCTTCAGCTCTTTAATTTGCTTTATTAGATAAGCCTTCTCGTCGTTGAACTGTTCGTCCTCTGAACGGTCCGTGTGGAACTTGGTGAGGAAATCTACCAATTTGTCCTGATTTCTTAGCAAAATGTCCAATATTGGTTTAGGTTTATTAGGATTTGCTACAAATACCTGTAAATGATTAAATACATTTTTATTATTCCTTGAGGCTTTAAATGATTCAAAATGTTGACTACTACTCTTTACTACTATAAAAGCTAAACAAAACTTGCCATTTCATTGTTTAGTGAAGTATATTTTTTAATTAAATATACTGAAAGTCATCTTAATTATAAGTATCGTATAAAGTTCTTATTTATAAATATATCTGGTATATTTTTTTTACTAAATCTAACACTTTAAAAATGGTATTTAAATTAGGTTAATTTTTCTTACAAGGTTAAGCATCACGTGACTAACAATGACGTCACACGTGAACTAGTAATAATGAAAGTTGCGTCGTAATTAGTAAGTTTTCAACGTGAAATGACAATATTTCCTTCGCAAAAACAAAACTCAAACGTGATATTTTTAATATCCACGTTTCATTAAAAAAAAAAACAATAATGGCTTTAAAATCTTTTAACGAAAAATTGATATAAAATACAAATATGTAAACACACTATCCTGTCTTATAATTTTTCTTTTTTATAAATTATTTTACAAGTATACAACAAGCAAGCAAATATATTATTATTTTTTACATTACCTTAAAGACATGGAAAGCTTCGAATTGAATGTTGCGTGATTTCTCTTTAAGCATATTCATCATAAGCTTAAGGTTATCAGGGTTCGTAATATAGCGGGTCATTATAGAAAAGTTGTGTCGATCTAAAAGTAGTTCCCCAAGTAGTTTTAAGCTCTGCCGTCGAGTGACATAATTTTCGGAATTTAATAGACGCTGGTAGTGACTAAACACTTTATCATAATTTGCTTCTAAAAACTCGGCACATAATATTTTATGTCGAGTTAATAATTCCTGAGGAACAAAAATTTTTACATGAAATTTGTTTTTCGTTGTATCGATGCAATGAGACAATGTTTGACGAAGCGTGATGATTGTAGGTTCAATTCTCACTCTTGAGATTTTTTTTTCATTTCTTTGATTAGCTAAGACAAGGACATTTTAACGCCACGTTTAGTGGCGTTAAAATGTCCCAATACTGGGTAGAATTGAATGCGTTAATATTGTTTTCTTTGCTAATTTCACTGTATGCTGCGTGAAACTATAAAGAACAATTTGATACAATGATTATAAAAAGATTTGAACTTTTAGAAAAAAAATCAGCTTCACGCTGTATCCCGCACACAGCAGGGTAGGCAGAGGGAACCCAGTGTTAAGACACTCCGTTCCTCACTTTCTGCCGAATTCTGGAGGTATTGCGTGTTGAGTGGCAGAACTCAACGCCGCGATTAACCTCGACACCAGAACGAAGAAATGGAAATATAAATTTAAGTAAATATTTCATCTCCTCGAGTAGGGATCGAACTTCGATCGATCGAAATTGGCTCAAAGGGAAAAATAACCCTTTGGTTAAACTAGAGTTAGTATAAATATGTGTAAAAATAATATTTTTAGCTAATATATTATATAGCTATTGTATCCTTTGTTTTATCCCAAATATATGATAATGCCAAATGGTAACAATTGTTAGTGTCAAATTTAAAAAAAATATATGATACATATAATAGAGTAACAAATTTTCCTGGAAACAAAGGTCTTCAATCTGTCAAAGGTTATTTTTCTCATACCTTTATTGAATTATGAAATACATGCATCTATCATTATAACCATTATAAAAATTTAAGAAATTTATCATTATTTTCTTAAATAATTTAAAACATTATTTCAAAGAATAAATTATTTTCTTAGTCTAAATAATAAACTAAAATATACATGACACACAATTACATTGAAATTCAAAGAAATCATCATTAATCATCAGATAACAATTATTATATTTGGATCCAACCCAATGCACTTTTAAATATTAATAGATCAAATTTAAAATATTGTCATAAAAAAAAATTAAGTGAGCTTGATGCAGTATCCCATTCACAGCAGGGTAGGTAGAGAGGCAAATGTTAAGACACTCCTTTCTCTATTTTCCGCTGAATTCTACATTGCGTGTTGCATGGCGGAACTCGGCACTCAACACGCAATACAGAATTTGGCGTCTCGGCGGCTTTGCCTCGACAGCAGAGTGAAGATTTATATTTTTACATTTTTAGCTTCAAGCTGTAAGGTTCCCTTCAGGTTCCCTGTTATGTGCAGGGCATGACAACACCTGTTGTTAAAACAGTGTTCCCATTAAGACACTCCCATTCCCCAATAAAAATTTTAGAGACATTACATGTGGAGTGGCAGGACATCATATTACCAGAGCCAAAAAATAAAAATATTCAATATTTAATTTCCTCAAGTGGGAATCTAACCTACAACCTATTACGTTTATAGTTGAACACTTGTGCCCTTGCACCAAGACTGGCCGCATAGCATATTAGTCCTATCAATAAATAATACATATAGCAGAGACAAACCTTAAAAGTAGAAAAGGCATCAGAGGCAATATCAAAAGTGGATACTTCTACATAACGGAAAAAATTGTAAAAGTCATCTGAATACAACATTATTTTGGCTAGGGCTTCATATCTAGCACACTCTCGTAACATAGTACCACAATTGGAAGCAATTTCCTGGTGTTCATATCTACAAGATAAAAGTTTATTATTTTTTTAAATAAGAACAAAGAAATATGACAATATTTAACTTTTCAAAATTTGATTCTCATTTCGGGGAATTAATTATTTTAATTTCCTCACTCTAGTAGCAAAACAAAGTGCAAAATTATGTTCCACAACTCAATACACAATGTCTTGAAAAATTTGGCAGAAAGTGGGAAATAGATTGTCAACATTATGATTAAAAAAATATAATACATGTTGATAATAATACAAACGCACCAATATTAATGTAATATTACACACACACACTTACCCAGACATCAAAGTGAACAATATTTCTGGTTTAGTACAAATATATTCAACTGTAGGTGAGCGAGTGCCAATTTGACGTCTAAGAACATTGTTGAAAACTTGGGCTACATCTTTCTTGCCTTCAAAATCAATACGATTTAAATTCTAAAAAGAAAAATATTTTGTTGAAAATATAATACTAAATATATTCAGGGTATATATTAGGATAAATGGTATTACTTGGATTAATAGCAGCAGCAGATTTGTATTATAAAGCTCTTGTGCAAGTTGGGCAACAATGATATCTGTTTGTGGTTCTGCATCAGAGGTACCATAGAGCATGTTCTTGATCAAGACCTGTATTACAAAAACATATATTATTTTCAGTGTTTATTTGATTACAATAACTGTAAAATAATATAACCTACCAAATTTTTGCTAACATCTTCTTGGGCCTTTTCAGCTTTCTTATCACCTCTTTCTAACGCTGTGACAGCATCTTTCAGAGACCTTACTAACTCCGCGGGGCTCTTCTGAGATTTCCCAAAAAGAGGCATAGTATTGGAATTACTTTAACGATAGATCTTTGTAAGAAACGTCTACATAAGATTATACCTGCAATGAACATCAATAACTTAAAACAGATTATCATAAGATCGCAGCACTAAGTACATGCACTTGATGTTCACTAGAATGCAAGAGAAATAAAAATGCGATTTGACTAGTTTATAAAACGTTCGCCAACCTGGCACTCTATAAATCAACATTAAATATATCTAAAAATGGATCAAATCCCTTCCGATATACGTTAATAATATGAAATTTCACTCACTGTCTAATATTTAATAAAATAAAATTATATCTAGAGACAGCACAGGCAGACGAAACGAACAGCTGTGATGTCAATACAAATGTTGCCAGCTATTTAAATTAAAAGTCATAGTTCACAGGTAAACAATAAAAATAATAACAAGGAAATTTGTAACAAAGTATGCTTAAATTATTTTCATATAATATTACACTAACACAATATATTCCTCACTTTAATTTAAATACATTAATATTTATTTGTTTTATATAATGCGTTCAATTAGTGACAATGATAGAAGTCGATTAATACTCATTTACATTATACGGTATAATTATTATTTCTGGCAATGGAAGATGCCGCCTTCCGTTGCCAGAAGATGCAGATGGAGAAATATATATCTAGCAGTGGCTGAAGACAATATGGTAAAAATACTAATCTTGTTAAATAGGAGGAAATATTTACATTTTAAAATATAATTTAAGATAAAAACATACATTTAAAACTAGAAAACATACTCTACCAACGCCGGGACAAGGGTTTAAGCCATTGGTGGCTAGGGGTCCAGATTAAAGAACTTCACCACAATACTCGCCGCCTGAAGTACTAAATACTGCCTTCTGCATTTAATATAAGACTAAAAACGAAAATATCTTTTTTATCTATTGCATTAACTTTTATTCAATGGCAACGTTATACAATGCGATATACGTATACATCATACTATTATCAATATGTCAAAATCTAAAGTGGAAGTGATTCCACAGAGCTTTGGGTATATGTGTTCTGTGCCACAGAGTGTGCGAACTTTAATTTAAATCCACGAACGTGGGCAGTGGGATACATCTTAGGTTATAGGTTGTAGTAAATATAATATTTTGTATTTTAAATATATTAAGAAGAAATGGCTGAGGCAAACGAAAAAATTTCAAAGAAGTGAGTATAGTGTGACGAAATAAGACAATATGTTTATTTTGAAGAAAGCATTGCCAATTTTGGCGCACAGAAACCTTAATTATTTAACAAAATCTGTAAAATATTCGTCAGCATTAAATACACGGTTGGTTTAATTCTTAACATTAACAATATTGTATTGGACATTGTAATTAATTTCTATACATTTATAGCGAACTCAAACGGAGGCTAAAAGCCGAACAAAAACTAAAAGAAAAAGCTGAGAAGGTAGCTCAACAGCCAACTGTTATTGCCGAAAAAAAAACAACAAAAGCAGAAGAGGAAATTAGCCCTAATGAGTATTACAAACTTCGATCAGGAGCAGTAGCAGCTCTTAAACAAGGAGCTAAAGAAGATCATCCATATCCTCATAAATTTATCGTTACTATTTCTTTAGAAGAATTTCTTGAAAAATATAGTAATTTGAGCAATGGAGATGTGTTGGAAAACATTTCCGTATCTGTAGCTGGCAGAATTCATTCAATAAGAGAGTCTGGAGCAAAACTTATATTTTATGACTTAAGGGGCGAAGGAGTAAAACTACAGGTATATATTAATTTTACATTCCACATACCAGTTCATATTTCTTATAATGATGAATATTAACTTTTTTATAGGTAATGGCCAATGCAAAACTATATGAATCTGAGGAGAAATTTGCTAATGACACTGATAAACTTAGACGTGGGGATATAATTGGTTGTATTGGTAATCCTGGTAAGACCAAAAAAGGGGAACTTTCAATAATACCAAAAACAATAAAATTGCTGTCTCCCTGTTTACATATGCTTCCGCATCTACACTTCGGCCTTAAAGACAAGGAAACCAGATTTAGGAAGAGATATTTGGATCTAATTTTAAATGATAGAGTAAGAATAATCATAACATTCTGTGTTGTATGTTTTAAAAAATATAAATAATTAGTAATATTAACTTTTTGTAATAATCATTTATATCATTAATCATAATGTAAATATATTGTTAGGTTTATATTTAGTTTTTTCATTTAATATTAAATGTAAAAAAAACTTATTTTTAGGTCAGGCAAACTTTTTACATAAGGGCAAAAATAATTTCTTATGTAAGACGATTTCTGGATAACATGGGCTTTTTAGAAATAGAGACACCAATGATGAACATGATACCTGGAGGAGCTACAGCAAAACCTTTTGTAACTCACCACAATGACCTCGACATGGATCTTTACATGAGAATAGCTCCAGAATTATATCACAAGATGTTAGTTGTGGGTGGATTAGATCGTGTGTATGAAATTGGGAGACAGTTTAGAAATGAAGGTATTGATTTGACCCATAATCCTGAATTCACAACATGTGAGTTCTATATGGCGTATGCTGATTATAACGATCTGATAAGTATTACTGAAACACTGTTATCTGGGATGGTTAAAAGTATCCATGGTACTTACAAGGTCAGTACCAAGATTTCTTATCATTTGAATGTTATGATTTATTTAATTTTCAAATTATACTATTTGACTAGAATTCTTATGTGTTTTAATTTGTGTGATTACTTCAAATGTAGTTTATTACAAACAATCATACTGTTTCCTTACCCCTATAAGGGCATTTTTTTATTTACATGGGACTCTTTGCAGTGAGTTCTGCTACTCAACATGCCATGCCTTAGGAAATTGATAGAAAGTGAAAAACATATTCTCTTAACTTTAGAGTCCCAGGTTCTCTTTGCCTTGCCTGCTATGTGCGGGATACAGATAGAGCAGAAAAAGAAAACTAAAATTGAAATTAATTTTAAACATACAAAGACACTTTTAGGTAAAATATCATCCAGACGGCCCTGAAGGTGAAGAACTGGAAGTAGACTTTACCCCACCGTTTGCCAGGGTGCCAATGATTTCCACACTTGAGAAAGTTCTAAATGTGAAGCTTCCACCTGCAGACAAACTGGATACCGCTGAAGTAAATGCTATGCTCAGCCAATTATGTGAAAAACATGAAGTAAGTAAAATTGTCACAATTCCACCACTTAGGCTTAAATCTCTTAAAAATTAGGTGGAAAATGGCATCTTAACAATTGGTTATCTCTACCTACCCTGGTATATGCGGGATATATTGGGTATATTGCTTTAATTTTTTTCTCAAATTTTTAGGTTGAATGTCCTCCTCCTAGAACAACAGCAAGACTTTTAGATAAACTAGTTGGAGAATTCCTTGAAGATAAATGTATTAATCCTACTTTTATTTTGGACCACCCTCAAATCATGAGTCCATTGTCCAAATACCATAGAGAAATACCTGGACTTACTGAAAGGTAATGTGAGCAGATGTATAATAGTGTTTGTAGTCACTACCTTAATTTAGCTTTTATAAAAATCTACTTTGCACAAATTATTCTTAATTAGCATAATGTGTTTTATATGTATGGCTATCACGTCACAATGAAATAGCATTTGACTGTAAACAGGATGAACTTGAGCTTTATCCCTACTCAGAAGAATGTTTTTTTTTGCCACACTTTCTCTACCAGAGCTCTCCCTGGAAGACAAAATGTGACATTGAATTCTGCGATACAGTCTCTTGAATTTGGATATGAAACAGATAATGGAGTGTCTTAATCTTCTTGACAAGTGGAGAAGTGTCTTAACACAAGGGTCTCTCGTTCTTTTCTTCTATAATTATCTGAAACATAATAAGGATATGTTAACCATTATTAGCTTCCACTTACACTTATGGGTAAATAATATAAATTTGAATGAATTTATATGTACTTTATATTTTTTCTCTATAATATCTATAGTATCATTATATAGAATAAATAATTAGTACTGAGATAATTTCAATGTATTATAGGGACGGATTGCATTATTAAATAATAGAAATGACTGATAGTTTTATGCAAAGGTTATCATTTATACAAAAAGTGGCTAAAAGTTTATCATGAATATACTTCATGATAAATCACGATTTACCAATACAATTAAGTACTGACGCCATTGTGGCGCAATGGAATAGCATCTGACTCTTAATGTAATGGTTGTGAGTTCCATTTCCATTCAGGAGAATGAACTATTTTCACTTTCACTCTGTGGCAAGACAAAGTTCCGCCAACGGCTCAAAGTTCTCTTTGCCTATTCTGCTATCTCTATATATATAAAACTCTTGTATTACCGAGTGACTGACAAACAAAATATAGCCGAAACGAGGCGGCGTAATTTGTTGAAATTTCGCATGTAGGTTCCTTGGGAATGTATGGGGACTACGAGAGAGTAGAAACGAAATTATACATTTTAAGATGCGAGCAACCGCTAGTGTCGAGTAAAACGTGAAGATAAATTAATTAACACACTTTAAAGTACAATAATTATAAAAAAAAATTTGATCATCTATCTTAATAATAATAATTGTTTTTTTCTTTTATTTTTACTAATCTAATAACATATTATGCTTTTATTTATTTGTATTAATAACATATTATGCTTTATTTTTAGGTTTGAGCTATTTGTGATGAAAAAAGAAATTTGCAATGCATATACCGAATTGAATGACCCAGCAACCCAAAGAGACCGGTTTGAACAACAGGCTAAAGATAGAGCAGCTGGTGATGATGAGACACCGCCAACAGATGAGGCATTTTGTACTGCCCTTGAATATGGACTGCCCCCTACAGCTGGCTGGGGTCTTGGCATTGATCGTCTCACAATGTTTTTAACAGATTCTAATAATATTAAAGTATGTAACTAATTCTTAAATATACTATATAATGTTGTGTATATAATGCTTTTTTTAATTACATTTATTATGAGACAGCTGTTCAAATTTTGTTGGTTGGTTGTGAATTCAATTCTCACTCAAAGGTAAAAATTATATTTATTTCCTCATTCTGGTAACAATACATAGTAAAGTATTGACTTCCGCGACTCGACACGCATTATTTCAAAACTAGGCACTATGGGGATACATTTTAGCACTAACTATTTATATACAGGATACAGCATGAAGCTGAAAATAAATTAATTGTTTCAGTCATCATAAGTGATTATTTATTCTGTAATGTTACCATAAGTAATTATTTATTCCGTTAAATTACAGGAGGTGCTGCTATTTCCAGCTATGAAACCTGATGATCCCAATAAACATAACATTGAAGAAGAATTGAAAGCAAATGGTTCTCAAACTCAAAATGGAGCTTAATTTAAACTAAACCTCAATTTTCTGTATTACATACAATATCTTTTATCAAATAATAAAAATATTAAGAAATGAATTCCTTTTTTTTTAAATATTATTTATAATTTAAAACAGAATTTCATATAAATCTATAAAAGGTAAATGATTATTAATTAGGTGATGGAATTAAAATTTTTATTTGCCAAATTTGAATTACAGCTACTAATGCGGGCAGCTACTAATGCGGGCAGCTACTAATGCGGGCAGCATTTGGAGCACATTCCGGAAATGAATTAAAAATAGTTCTAGACACGTTCAGCTCTTTTGGCAAACTACAGAGATTGTTGAGTTATACAATTATTACACATTGTAAATAAAACTCTTTAACTTGGGTAGATAGTCTATTTGCGATTATGGAATACTGGATTTCCGAAAATATATAATACTAAATAAAATAAATCAGCTTCAGGCATATGGCACACAGCAGTGCAGATGGAAATTACTGTTAAGAGTGTCTTAATATTGGGTGAGGAAAGAGGGGAAAGGAGAGCCATTCTCCTTTTCCACCCAATTCTGGAGCCATTGGGTTTTGAGTAGTGGAACTCAATACTATGCTTTGCCTTGACACCAGAGCGAGGAAATAGAAATATAAATAAATATTTAATTTCCATGAGTAGTGATCAAACCCACAAACAGTCTCACTGCCCCTGTGCCATGACTGGCATTGTATTGGTCTTATTTATTTGGGTTAAAGATTTGAATTTAAAATAGAAATTTTGCAGTATTACCTCTTGCACTTACTTCTGCTTGGACTTACATATGAATCTTAAGTCCCCCTGAACAGATTGTTGGTAAGTTTAAAGTACTTGTTTAATTAAATTAAATTTTTTTAATTATTTTTACAGATTTACGATTACACTTTAAACTTCTCAAATGTGTACTAATAGTAGCTTATTGTTACTAACAATTTAAAGTAAAATCTATTGTAATTGTAAAATATGTTTCTGAAGGTAATACAAATTTGTAATACATCATCATTTATAAAATGCTACAAATTAATTCCAATATCTACCAACTAAAACACAAATTAAAAAAAAACTTTTAATTATAAATAATTCATTTACTATTCTAGTCCTCAACAAGGTCCTCAGTAGAATTATAATGTTCGCCTAAACTGTACATGTGCCTATGATACGAAAGTATCAAAGGTGGACCTTCAAATTCGCTTCCTTGTTCTATTGCTTCAGGTCCAGTTGCTTGTATTACAATAATCGGACATTTTAATGTATTAGATATAGCTCTTATTTCTAATTGTCCCCCCCATACTTTTGTATCACTTATTTTTTTACAATATTCTTCAAATTCAACATCAGTAAGCATTTCATTGGTCTCAGAATTACTTAGAAATGGTATAAAATCATCCTTATTTTCTAAAATATGCATAGCAACATTTTTTCTTAAATCTTCTACATGTATTATTTTATTATATTTTTTTTCTAATTGATGCGCAACAGCTTTATACAAGCAATCACCATCCGAAGGTATAGCAAAAATTTTCAATCTTCTTTCTTTTAGTTTTGCATATATAGCTTGATTCTCCAAATTTCTAGGCCCGTTACGGTTTTCTTTTTCTTGTAATTTAATTTCTATTACTCGATTTCTTTCTTGCTCCAGCTTTTTATCACGGCGTTTTTGTGCTTTTGATATTTTCGTTTTATATTCATTTTCTTGAGGGTCTTGATTTATTTCTAAATTTAAATTGGCATTTTCTTCATCATCAACTAATTCAAGTTCTTTTTTATGTCGTATTTCAAGGTCCGCTTCCAATTTAGCAATTTCAGATACAAGCTCTTTCTTCCTGGTTTTATCATTTTTAGCTGTTTTTTTAAGAGCTTGGATTTGAGCTTGTAATTCCTTTTTTTCTTTTCTATGTTTTTGTTGCAAAGAAAGTTCACTCAGAATTGAATTGTCTGCCATTATTAATTAAAGCTTTTTAAAATATATATACAAAAATACGTGAATATGTATAATAATAAAAAATAAAAAAGTTTTTAGGTTAGTGACAAATGACAATAATTATTAATTAATATATTTATACGATAAAAGTAAATAACATCATAACATGTTAAGTCCACAGAACACATATACCCAAAGGGAAGAATGTTAACTTCACAGAACACATATACCCAAAGTGTATGTCAAATGTGCTCCACTGGCACGCCTAAAAAATCAAATTCTATTCTCTATGTAATTAACAAGTCTCAAAAATCGGTAGCTTAATCGAAATAAAAATTATTAATAATTAAACATGAAAAATTAAAATACTTGAATATTTTTGCGAAGAACTAAATCAAATTATTTTAGCAAATTAGTGTAAATTATACATAGATAGCACAGAATAAGGATACCATCCAAGCTCCTACTTTATTAGATAGAAAAATAAAGAACTATAAAAGTAATATCAAAATAAAAAAACATGATATTTATTTACTTCTATTGCGGCGCGGCAGTAGATAGGTAAAATATTTTTACCCGTATCATAGATATACTTGTAAAATAAAAATATATTACAAGTGGTAAAATTCTTAAATTACTTCAAACGATTACGTAAACTTTTGTCCGTATTCTTGAAAGTATAAAAAAAATGGTAAAATTTAACAAATATTCCTATTAACATTTGTTTTATTTGTAGATGTTATCTTGTTTTGGAGAAGATACCGTTTGAACTCTTAAATCATAAATGTCAAATTAGAAATGACTTGAGTAGTAAAACGATTTTAATCTGTTTGCGTTTGCAAAAATTTTGGAATATTAAATTGAAACTATAAATATTTTTAGGTTGCAGCTTCTTTAGAGGAATCTGTGTTTTTTTTTAATTTCCAACATATAATTAAAATCCAGTAAAGGGTATTGTTAACGCTTGTTTCAATATAGAAATTAAATTTGTGTTATATTTTACCATGAACCCTTGTTCTGTGGCAGCTCCACAACAAGATATTGAAGGAGACGGCAGGTGGAATAGCATTGTAAGTTTTGTATTGAATAAAATGTACTATTTGCTTTTTATAAACGAAATATTTAAACAAGATATAAGTAAGATTAAAAGGACGTACGAATTAATTTTTCATGCACAATGACTTTCCAGCATAAAAGATTTCTTTCGGACGCAAAAGGCAAAGACGGAGACGTCATTTTTATCGGAGATTCCATTCTTCAAGCATTAGAACATACAGAAGTGTGGAATCAGTGGTTTGCACCACTTCATTGCCTTAATTTTAGCATCTACAATGATCAAACCCAAAATATACTATGGCGTATCAAAAATGGAGAGTTAGATCATGTTGATCCAAGGGTAATATGTTTTTTTTATCAGCTTCACGCTGTATCCTGCGAACAGCAAGATGGGCAGAGGGAACCTAGTGTTAAGACACTCCGTTCCCCACTTTCCGCCAAGTTCTGTGAGGCATTGCGTGTTGAGTGGCGGAACTCAACGCTGCTCTTTGCCTCTACACCAGAGCGAAGAAATGAAAATATAAATGTAAATAAATATTTCATTTCCTAGAGTTGGGATTGAACCCACACCCAGTTGATTTTACAGTCGCACCTTGTGCTCCTGCGCCACAACTGGCCTGAAATAATATGTTTTTTTATAAATAATATGTTTTTTTACAAAAATAAATATTCTAATATATTATTTAATTGTAACAGAATTATATATATATATTTTAAATTATTTATTTTAGGTGATAGTTTTACATGTAGGGACTAATAATTTCAATCATACACCAGATCAAGTCTGTGAAGGTATTTTAGAAATAGTTCATACAATCAGAGAAAAACACCCCAGTGTTTACATTGTACTGCCTGTAAGTAAAACATTGTATCTACAGATACTTCTTAAAATATATGTGGTAATTTTCACTACTTATATCTTAAATTTTATTTTAGAGTCTTCTTCCAAGAGGTCAATATCAAAATGTATTGAGAGAAAAAAATGATAAAATTAATCAACTTTTACATGAAAAAGTTGCTCAATTGAATAAAGTTGAAATGGTATCAATAGACAAAGGATTTATTCAAAATGATGGAACAATAAGTCATCACGACATGCATGATTATTTAATTCCTACAAATGCAGCTTTTAGGAAAGCTTTTGAACCAGTATATGACCTTTTGCAGCAAATACTATCTGAAGGAGAACCAGAAAAAGACTTAACACCTTCTGAGTAGCCATAGACAAAAAACACTTGGTAGCTTTTTATGCAGCAAGCTTATTGTGATTGAATATTAGTACTTAAATTTAGCTTTTTTATCTTAGACTTAAGTGTCAAATATTTTATATTAATTTATTATTTTCTTATTATACTTTTACATTCCAAATTAATAAATTGATTCATTGGCTGTGTCACAAAGCACTTACATGTAATGAAAATTTAGGAATGGGCATTGAAACATACATTACACTAAAAACATATATATTGAAAATGATAAGTTAAAAAAATGATAAACTGGAAAACCATATCATATAGAAAAATATATTGTTTATTTACAAATATTATTTATTGATAATGCTTAGCTCTTCCCTTAATTTGTAGCAGTTTAAGCAGTTTGTAGCAGTTGTGTTTTTTTATCTATTTAAACACTGAAAGTGTAATGCGTCAACCTGATGTATAAGTTGATCTCAAATCAACCAAACTTGAAAAGAAAGGTTGTATTTAAGACTATTCCAAAACTGCCCTAGGGTTAATATACCTTTTATCAGAATAATATATTTTATACTATTCGAATTAAGCTTCAATTTGCTTGTTAATATTTGGATCATATAGAAGCAAATAAAGCAGTCCCAAATGCAGATCAATATTTGGAAAATTAAATAAAACATGTTTTGTTTAATTATTATGATATTTGTAACTATTCCTGTAACTTTTGAAGAAATATTATTGGACTGTAACCAAGATATACGACATTGTGTAGTATTACAAAATAAAATAACCATTATTAAGAAAAACATTGAAAAAAAAATATATAACAAATATAGTTAGTGGTTTTTTTAAAAAAATAACATAATGCTGTATTTGTTTTCTATATGATTAATTTGTATGTCTTTAATATTATACTATTATTATATATTAAAATTACTAGTGATGATGTCGAGGTTTATCTTTATGTGCTACAAGTGCTAGTGGAAAAAATATAGAAACACAGAACCATTGACTAATTTATATATTTTTTTTATTTTTACAGCAAAATGAAGTTTTATTAATTTTACATCTGTACATATAAAAAAAATCACATTGTAGAATTAACCAAAGATATCTTCACTTTCTTAACCAAAGGTTTTTAATGAAATTTAAGACAATTGTATTGTTTTGAATTATAGTTGCAATTTACAAGTAGTTATTGTAGGTAATATTTATACCCCATTGGTGTAAATCATATTTTTACAGTTAATTGGCAACTTTAAATTTAGTTATCTTGATTTAAAAAAATATTACATTATTTACTTTTTGGTTTGTTAGTAACATATATATAGTAATCTATATACTACATATATCTACTCATGTTGCCAAACTATGCTTGAATCTCAAATGTGATTATTTATTTGCATGATTGAAAAAGCTTGGAAGTAAAAGTGCAATTTTTCTACTCATGTGTTTTATTTACATTAGATATCATGTGACAATCAGAGTGAAAATACATGTTATATTCTATTGAGTAACATAAATTACTAGCTTTTCCACGGTTTTGATCTAATATGTTTTAAAAATTCTAACTCTATAGCATATCCTTTAAGTATTTCTGAAAGAATTACGATTCTATTCTTACAAAGATTACTAGTTTTAAATTGTATGGTAGTTTTTATATAAAGCGTCATTCTAAAGATTTATTTAATATTTATTGAGAATTCTCTTAATATATAGATTTAAAGGTAGCGTAGGGCTACTATGCAACAATGATTTATCAAATACATTAAAATTTGCTTTCTGAAGTTTTATTAAATATTTATCAACTGCAATGGCTGGTAAGAAGATTTGTGTGGTTCTTTTTGGTACTGTTATACTCCGTGCCTGTAAAGAATTTGAATATCTGTAGAATAAGAAATCAGTAAAAAGTTAGTTTGTATATTAATATTTATAAAAAAATAAATAAAGGAAAATGAAAAGACAAAAAAAAATATGTTTTTTTAAATTTTTCTGTTCTAATGGACTAATTTATTAGGTCTGGGCAGGACATAAGGCTATAATGGATTTAAGATTGGTCCATCTGATTTTCTACTATCTTACAGTGGCAATTATAAATGCCCTCTTAACAAAAGTTGTTCATTATTTAGCATTTTCTTGTCAAGAAAATTGTAGACCCAGAAGAACTGATGAAGAACTGTAGCTCTAGGCTAGCTAGAGTGTAAGAAATAAGGAAGTGTAGTCATGTAGGCCATTCTGTCACTGTGACCTTGACTTGTAATCACAATTTTTGCAGAGTTCAAGCTTCATGCAGGTAAATAATTAAAATGAAATTATTTTTATTACCCCACTCTAGTAAAATAAAGTGATTAAGCTCCTCTACTATCATTCGAAATTTGGGTCAATGTCTTAATCTCAGGTGTGAAAAAGTGTTTTGACATTGTGGTAAACAGAAACAAAGTGGTATGGAAGTAACAATTCATTAAATGAGTGCAACCAAAGATGCAAGCAGAAACTAGTTGTAAATATTATGAAAAATTAACATTATTAATAATATGATAAACTGTAATTAGATACATTATTTGATAATTTTATAAAAAGATAATATTAAGTTAAAACCTTGCAAAGCATCTGATATTAAGCCTAAGTAACAAATAACACAATACACCTAAACAAAAATCACCTTTTCCAAGTGACTATTGGCTCTGCTTGCTATGTCAAAGACAACATTTCGTAAATTTTCACTATCATTTCCTCTTAAGACCATTTCCTGACTTAAATGATGTTTCATCAGTACATCCATTGGTAGATATATTGTTTTATGATAATTTGATATGTGCACTGATCTGCAATAAGATAAAAATATTTATTAATTCATACATCTCATCCTCCAATACGTTAAGTGTCCAAATAAATATTTAAAATCAACAATTAAATGTGTTGCAGCAGGACAGCTTTTGTCAGTAAAATGTGATGTTTGCGGGTGAAATATCTAATTGGAAGAATAAATTATTTTAATTTTTCCATGAAGACACATTTTCTCCAAAGTATGGCATTGAGTGTCAATACTCATGACATAATATCTAGAAAACAGAGAATGAGGCTAAGTTTTGTATGACAGGCTCAAGAATTAATAATGAATAAAACAAACCTAAGTATATTTGCAATTCCTTGAGCTTTACCTAAATGTGAAGCCACATGGTCTGCATGTATGTTGCTTACTCCAGCAATACAAAGAAGTAAGTAGTAAATTGTTGAAACAGTGTTCTCAGTATATTTTTCAACGTCTTCTATTGAGTTAAAATATTTCATTTTTAATAAATTAAATCTTGATGTAATTATTTTTTCCAAGGATCTTCTAGGCAACTTGTAACTCATGCATACCTATTTAAGAATAAGAAATAGTTATATTACATCTAAAAGTAAAAATAATGATAATTAATGTAAAATTGTCACCTTGTTTAATTCTTCAATAACTGGATGTGCTGGCACTTTTGTTGATTCATTATTATTTTTATGAATAGCATTTACAGAATCCTGCCAGAATTGAAGCCGCATAGCTGCAGTTTGTGGGTCAGTAGTTTGGTCTTGCACTCTAGCCACTTCAACATTAAAAGCTCGCAAAACCAATGCAGGTGTTCGGAAAGCTTTAGTCATCAGTAAAGTTGCTAAATAGTTTTCATAATCATGCTGTCTACCTGTATGAAACATTAATATACGAGAATATTTCTTAAACATATTTGAAAAAAAAAAAAGAAACACAAATCAAATTTAGTTAGATGACATTTTAATTATGAAATACCTCACAATATTAACACAGTATTGTAATGATGATTTATTTGAAGTAGCTTGTTGCATTACTGATCGTGAAAGAAATATATATTTTTTAAGAGGTTGTCTCAAAGAGTAAATCATTTTTATAAGCAAGTTTTAATATTTTTAATAATGTAATAATGTTTCAGTATATTTTAATATTATGCATTAATGTTATAACATTGTGCCTTTGTTAAAAGTAGATCTTTAAGAATTGCAGAAATTTTTTTTACAATTTGATTGTAATAGTGCAGCAAGATTTACGATTTTTTCGTAATTGTCAAATATAACTTTCGAGGTTGTCATTTTGCAAAATGTCAAAAGTAGACAGAGACAATCTAATGTAAAACTGTATTACAAACACATACAAATAGTGCCTTCTACACAAGTAACGAAATATCTTAATGATAAATCTATGAAAATCAGATTTATCGGTCGTGTGTGCGGCAGTTATAATTTTCATTCAATAAATCGTTCCGTTATCGAAGCGTGTGAATGGCGATCGCTCGATCGGCAGTACTTTACAAAACTTATGAGAGTGCTCACGTGTATCATAATATGCCGGAAGAGGGAATAGGTGGATTTTGCAAATAAATACTAAAAAAGAATTAAATAAATAAATAAAATGATAAGAAAATTTGAAGTCAGTCGTGGCGAATGGGCACAAAGTCTAATTGTGAATGTGACAGGTTGTAGGTTCGATTCCCACTCGAGGACAATATTTAATTTAAAGGCAGGATATTCAAATATTTGCCTTCCTTTATCCTCAAATATTTATGCCAATTTTACGAAGCGAATTTCAATGCATTTAATAAAAAAAGACTAGTTGTAGCGCAGACTACCAGCGTGCGACTAAATACGCGTCAGATTTCGATTCCCACTCGAAGTAAGAAAAAAATGTATGACAAAATAGCTTCTTGGCTAGGGAGATTTTCCTTTGTCGGTTTTTATTAGCATTAATAATTTCAGTGCATTTTTGCAAAGCTATTTCAGTATCACTTTCCAATATCTTCAATATTTTCTTAAGATGTTCGCGAGTTAACTGTTGCAACAAATATTCCGTTAAATTATTATCTAAGGGATCACGCAGATCATTGCAATTTTTAAAACTATGTATAGTGCCGTTATAACCGATTCCGTTTATTGTTTTCATTTAAATATTCGCAAGTTCTTTTGTCAAGTTGAATGTAGTCGTTCTACCATAACATTTTCATTAGTCGTATTCGGACAACACTTATGATGGTGAATTGTATGCATCCCTACGTATCACTGAATTCTTTTACACGGAATTCTATCTCTGTAGGGAGATTTTTTCAAATTTCCGCGACCTTATCAAATAATTAAATCTCCCTACAGAGATGCTAACAACATAAATAAGTTGTAACAAGCGTATATAATTTCGACGTAGCTTGATGAGAACGTATGGCTTAGTGGTCAGAGCGCCTGGTCGGTTTCCAGGAGGCGCGGGTCCTTTACTTTCCAAATACATATACTTTTTATTGTAGACATCGCCATTTGAGCTAGTCCCGACAAGTATTTTACTTTATTTTTTTTGTTAATGTCATCAACGTTGACGTTTAAAATAATAATTAGTCTACTAACAAAAAACCTATTAATTATTCTTATATTTTCAGCTTCATGCTGTATGCCTCACACAGCATAGTAGGGAGAGGGAACCTAGCGTTAAGACACTCCGTTCCCTACTTTCCGCGGAATTCTGTAGGCATTGCGGAACCCAACGCCGAACTTCGCCTCCACACCAAAGCGAAGAAATTGAACCCACAGCCAGTTTACCAGTCACACTTTGTGCCCCTGCGCGACGACCGGCCTCAATTTACTTTCTTCTTTTAAATTGTGATTAAATAAAATAGTCGTAATGTGATTGTGTCAGATTGATCCGACTTCTGTAAAAGGAGGAGTTTATCAATTCGACTGTATTTTTTATACTTGTTACCTCAGAACTTTTGACTGAGTTCTGACCGAATTGATTTTGATGATACTTCTTATATTTGAAAGCTAGTGCGTCCCGTGTAGCCCTATTTTAATTTAGTTCATTTCTGATATCTATGACAAAATCACTTAAGTCTCAAATTTGTATTAGGTATGTGTGCGACAAATAGACGAATAACTAAATATCAACTCAACCAATTTTAATAATTCTAGAGTAGTTTGGTGAAAGTTTGGTTAAGTTCAGAATATGAGATCCAGTTGAAATTGAAGAAGTCGGTTTTTTTTTATTTAACAATATAATTATTTTATTTTTTCTACAAAAAATTCTGTACACTCTATGAAAAAAAAACTATACTATAAATTGCTTTAGGTTTTGAAGTATTACTATGCCAAAGTTCATTAATTTCCATTAGTAGTTATCGGTATTATAAGTAATTAAATTTTTTCGGTTTTTATTTTTTTAAAGAAAACTATCATGAAATTCGGGATGAAACTAAAAAAAAATGTACCTTGAGACCTTAGGCTAATACCATGCAAAAATTCATCAATTTCTGTCCGGTAGTTTTTGCGTGATTGACGAACAAATAAACAGAAAGACAGACAAGAATTCTGCTGAGTGGTTTCTTAGGTTCTATAATCAATATATTAACCCACCTAATTTTTTTTTATATCTTTCATGTACAGAATCGACTTTTCTATCCTTTTATTATATATGGAGATACATAAAAATCAAACTTATATTAAATTCAATTGTTCAATTCGGGAATATTTAAAATCAAATCATTATAATTAATTATCTTCGTCAATACAACGCGTATTTAATTAACTAGTTATTTATCATGTCACAAATATTTTCTACTTTATAAATTTGTATTAGTTTCTCACATCTTGTTTCATTCAAACCCTGGGGTACCATAATAATACATTTCTATTTATTCATTTATTCGTGGGTTATACATATCCTATACCTCTTAAACGTAAATTTTTAATTATTATTTTTATTTAACCTTTATACCGTTACTACCACGCAGACCTTTCGCGTTCAGCATGATCAAAAAAATAAATGTACACAACAACATTCATTGGTTTTACCCTTTTTTAAAAATATATTTTCATTAAGTCTCTTGAGTCTCTTAGTGTTAAGACCTCTTGCACCATTATTCTCACGCAGAGGACTTACGTATAACATAAGGTAAGTGTCCTCTGTTTCGGCATCTTAAGGCTCTTACAACTAAACCATTTTAAATATATAAACGTTATATGAACTTGCAAATTTTGTCAGTAATTTAACATGAGATTTATGTGGTTTAAGTTAAGTTGAATTTTTATGTTAATTTATTTGTGGACCTCTTGTTTGAACACGTGATAAAATTTAGCTCTGTTTCTAAGTTCCTGAACCTGTGGCTCCTGTTTTGGGATTACAATTTTACCCCACGAGTAAGGTTAATTTATAATATAAATTTTGATGAGATCAGTTTAACGACATTAAAACTTTTATAATTTACAAAATATAAAAGCTCAGATTTCAAAACTACATATATTACAACTACATATATCAATATATCTTTTACATATTTTTTTTATAAAAAAATCAAGTCTCAGTTTTGAAGCGCTGAATGCCAATTTATTGTTATCTCTTTGAAAATAAAATTACGAACTTACGTAATATAAACGAAATTAAATAAATTTTAATAATAATAATTTAAAGAATAATTACTTGAACACACATAAAACCACTAAACAATAGCGTCAATAAAATGAGAATTTCATTATATCACAATACAGATGTATGCATTCCGTAATAGATTCGTGCAGCATTTTTTTAAGTTTGAGGTCCAAAAAATTTTTATATGTTAAACTATATATTGGGCTTATGGCTTTTATTTTCGCTACCCTAGTTTTTGCACGGCATTTTGTATTTAGAATATTCTTGAAAAATAAAAAGATGTGTTAAGAGAACGAGACTAAGATAATCAATATTAATAAATACACTCAATGTGTTGATTTTACGTAGATTTATTTGTCACGAACTTGGGGAAAATAGTGAAATGTAGAGGATCATGTTTCGCGTACTGATTTTGGTACCTTCCACACTTCTGTTTGTTCAGTACTTTTTAAATTATGTAAAATAACCATTGTATATTCGAAAAAATTGACAAACATAAATTATAAAACTTAATCAAAAAACAAACTTACATTGGTAGTACCTATACGAATTTAGCTTAAAATTATCATCTTAATATAAATTTATTATAAAGTATCTAAGATGTACCCTAATTCGGTAATAACACGATCTAGGGCCCACATTATAAATAAAATTACTGCTATTTAGTGAATCAATTTATTGCAATTTTATGATTCCATCTAACTTTTTTTTCTATTAAATTATTGTTTATAGAATACATAAAGACATATATTCAAAGTTTTATTTGAATAACTTACTTTTATCTTTCTACAACCTTAAGATTTTATATATATATATATATATATATATATATATATATATATATATATATATATATATATATATATATATATATATATATATACACATGTGGCATAAAAAGCCACCCCCAAAGAAATTCAAGGTGTCACAATCAGCTGGAAAGTTGATGATAATACTGATTAATTTCAAAGCAAAAGGAAGAAACATAACCGGAGAATACTATTCATCGATATTAAACAAATTAAAGAAGACCATCAAAGAAAAACGTCGAGGAAAGTTGGCATAGATCCAATAAATGGACAAGGAAAAATAGATTTATTATTTCATTTGACTTAGAACCCTTTCATTCCATTAACTTTTGGACCTCCCCTTGTATGTACGTGAAAGTTCGCGTCAAGAAATATGAAACATAGATTATAGTTATTAGTATTTAAATATTATTTAAATTATTTTGTTAAAAATCTTACTTAAAAATTCTTTCAAAGTCTTATTTGCACATTTATTACATTGATATATCTATTTATGTATATTATTTTTATTACGTATATTATATTTCAAATTTATACTTGAACAAAAAAATCATCACCATCATCATCATCATCGACAGCCGTCAATCATCCACTGTTGGATATAGGCCTTTCCCAATTCTCGCCACCACACTCGATCTTCAGCTCTTCGGATCCATCCGCTTCCTGC
The DNA here is from genome assembly GCA_021202915.1 of Heliconius himera. NCBI lineage: Eukaryota > Metazoa > Arthropoda > Insecta > Lepidoptera > Nymphalidae > Heliconius > Heliconius himera. The sequence goes on from JAJHJA010000930.1 coordinate 32,168, forward strand.
CACTCTCTTTAAGTCGTCGGTCCATCTAGCAGGGGGTCGACCCACCGGACGTTTTGTATGGGGTCTCTACTCTAAGACCCGTCTGCCCCAACGGCCGTCGGCTCTACGACAGATATGCCCCGCCCATTACCACTTCAGCTTACAAATTCTTTGAGCTATGTCGGTTACTCTGGTTCTCCTCCGGATTTCCTCATTTCGGATTCTATCTTGAAATTTGTGGACGAGGCCTTTTGTTAGAGTCCATGTCTCAGCCCCGTACGTCATGACCGGAAGAACGCACTGGTCGAATGCCCGAGATTTCAGGCATTGAGGTAGTGGCGAATCGAAGATTTGACGAAGCTTTCCGTATGCTGCCCAGCCTAATTGTATTCTTCTGTCAGCTTCTTTGTCCAAGTTGTTTCTACCCAGTTGTATGGTCTGACCTAGGTAGATATATTGCTGAACAACTTCGATGCTAACATTTTCGACGATAACTGGCCTTGGGTCTACGAATGAATTGAACATGACTTTAGTCTTATCCAAGTTCATTCCTAGAGCCACCCGTCTGGAAGAGGCACTTAGGCTTTGCAGCATTTCTGATAACCCTTGCAGCGGCTCGGCTATTATAATTATGTCGTCAGCAAATCGAAGGTGTGAAATGTGTTCGCCGTTGACATTGATACCCTGTCCACTCCAGTCCAGTGTTTTGAAGACATCCTCTAAAGCGTTAGTGAACAGTTTCGGAGATATTACATCTCCCTGTCTTAGTCCACGCTTCAGAGGGATTCTTCTTGTCTGGACATCCTGAATTTGGACAGTCAGCGAAGCGGCTTTATATAAACATTTCAACACCTCGATATATCGCCAATCGACTTGACATCGCTGCAGAGAATCGAGAACAGCCCAGGTTTCGATAGAGTCAAAGGCTTTTTCGTAGTCCACAAACGCGAGACACAGAGGGCGATTATATTCCTCGGTCGTCTGTACAATTTGTCGTAGTGTGTGGATGTGGTCTACGGTACTGTAGCCTTTTCGAAACCCGGCCTGTTCAGGAGGTTGGAAATCGTCAAATCTTCGAGCAAGCCTATTTGATATGACTCTTGAGAACAGCTTGTAGACATGGCTCAGAAGTGCTATCGGTCTGTAGTTCTTGAGGCGCGTTTTATCACCTTTTTTGAAGAACAAAATAACCACACTTCTAGACCATGCCTCCGGCGTTGTACCCTTGTTTAGGACGGTATTAAAAATCTTTCGGAGCTGCTCCAGGACAACACGTCCACCAGCTCTTAAGAGTTCCGTGGTAATACCGTCCTCCCCAGGTGCCTTGTTGTTCTTGAGTTGCTCAAGAGCCATCCCAATTTCGGCAATCTCGATGTCCGGCAGCTCGTCCGTGAAGTGACGGGTTAACTTGGCACGTTTGTCATCTGCGTCTTCAATGGTGGGTTTAGGTGCATGAGAGGAGTACAGTGTTCCATAAAAAGTCTCAGACTCAGTCAGGACGTGGACATGGCGAAGCCCGGATAAAGTGACTAAAAATGAGATAGACTTTATTATGACGAATAGGAGGTTTATATTCAAGGATGTCTCAGTGATAAACAGGTTTAATACCGGAAGCGATCACCGACTTGTACGAGGGACTTTGAATATAAACTTCCGACTCGAGAGAAATCGTCTGATAAAGTCTACGCTCCGACCGTTACAACGCTATACCAGTACTAAATCTGTTGAGTTCCAGCTGGAACTCCAAAACCGATTCCAATCACTGGAAACCATTTTGCTAATCATTTTAGCAAAATACTTGTAGCTTTTGTAGTATATTTTGGGATAATACGGTAGTATATTTTGGGATTTAATTTTTTTTGGTGAATTATTTGTATTAAAAGGAGGACGTTAACAATTCGACTATATTTTTTTATGTTTGTTACATACTCGTGACTGGTGAGCCGATTTTTGTGATTCTATTTTTATTTGAAAGCTGCTGCTTCCCATGATCCCATTTTAATTTAGTCCATTTCCACCAATGTTATCCATAAGAAAATCACATATCACATTAAATTTGGATTGGACAGATAACTCAATATCGCGCTAACCAGTATCGATATTTTTTTATTGGAAAGAATACACTTCGAGTGTAGTTTGATGAAAGTTTGATTAGGTTTTGGTTATGGGATCCGGTTGTAGTCGATTTTTTTGTTAAAAATTATAGATTATTATTGTTAAAAAAAATTTACCTAATTTTATCCAATTTTGATGCGCCACGACTGGCCTTTAAATAAATAAGTAATTAACTTATTAATTTAACTAATTTAGATATATGTATGTATGTACTTTTTTTAATAAAACACCTAAAAATTATACATGACCTCTTTATTATTATATTAATTACTAGCGGCCCGCCTGCGGCTTCGCCCGCTTAACACCAAAAAATCTATGTATTTACTTGATATTTCTTTGAAGATCAAGTTCTTTATCTCTGTGTTGAATTAATTACGACTTAAACTTAACTGTTATGATTTATGAAGGTAATCTTCACTAACAATTCAATTTTGTTTACTTTATCGTATAAAATACTAGAGGCCGCCCGCGACTTCGTCCGCGTGGAAACCCTATGATAACGTAACAATATTATCAATATAAGAATAATATATTATCTCTCTGTGTTGATAGAATAATATATTATCAACTCAGAGGTCTATTGTTAGCTAATGCAGTATGCTCCTATAAACTATATTTAACGATTTTTTTCCTTTAGCATAAACATGCAGATTTTTCGCTTTGGAAACATGGGAGCAAGCCACATAGAGCTGCCCATGAGAAAAACATGGCGTGTCCAAATGTAGGTCTATTACCTTCAAAATTTGACCCTGAGATCACGCAGTGATGTTCAGTTTTCAGAAGCGATAAATGTATCTATTTTCAATTAGGAATCAATCCCGCGGGAACTCCGGGATAAAAAGTAGCCTATATGTTATTCTGGGTCTTCAGCTACCTACATACCAAATTTCATTGTAATCGGTTCAGTAGTATTCGCGTGAAAGAGTAACAAACATCTATACATACTCACAAACTTTCACATTTATAATATTAGTAGGACTAGTAGGATTATATAATAGTGCTTCAAAAACATATATTTTTATCAATAGTCATATAACCAAGATGTTTCGAATGTCATTCTTTAGCCAGGAATCTTACCAGCGCGATTGCTATATAACATTTGCAGGCAAACCAATGCCTTGAGTTCATTCAAATTACGAGAACTTTTTTTTAATGAACCGATTTTGATTGAGGCCAGACGTGGCGCAGCGGCACGAGGTGTGACTGTAAAACCGATTGGTTGTGGGTTCGATCCCCACTCGAGGAGATGAATTATTTACTTAAATTTATATTTCCATTTCTTCGCTCTGGTGTCGAGGTTAAGTGCGGCGTTGAGTTCTGCCACTCAACACGCAATGCTACCAGAATTCGGCAGAAAGTGTGGAGCGGAGTGTCTTAATACTAGGTTCCCTCTGCCTACTCTGCTGTGTGCGGGAGACAGCGTGAAGCTGATTTTATTTATGATTTTGATGATACAAACTTTAATTGTTAAGTTGAGTTAAAACAAAGCAATTGGTGAAATTGGTTCAGTACTTTCGGAGATTACCGTAACCATACATATTGACAGACAGACAAGAAATAAAAAAAAATCTTTTTGCTGTCTATTATTGTCTTTAAGTGTCCATTTCAGTCAAAATTTCTAAATGTACAGACAAAATGTTTTTACTTTCTTATTATATATAGATATATACCATTTAAATTTGTAGTAAGGTTTAAATGTGTATCAACATTAAAATTTAAATATTAATTGTAAAATAAAAGTACTTATCGTGTTATGTAGAGTAGTGTGGATGTGCCATTTTTTCTCTATCTAAAGTAATACAACAAAAACAATAATTAAATATTACTTGTTGATGCATCAAGTAAACGATCGACAACTAAGTTATACCTAAATAGCTGTTAAAAATGAAATGGTGAGTCATTAAAACATTGTTAGATATTTTTCTAATTATTATAAGTATGAAATAAATCGTTTTAAAATTAATAAAATGTTTCCTAGATAATATAGTTCAACAAAATGTAGGGTTAGGCTCTACACTTCAAAATTTCCTCATAATCCTAATCCTTTAATATGTATATAGATAATAAAGCGAAATGTGATTTTAAATGAAACTCTGATCGGAATAATCACGTATATTTTGGTTTTTCAAGCCCGACGCGACGTTACGAATAAACTTCACAGTAGACCATGGTTACATGGTCCCAATCGTTAGCGGCCACACGGCGGACAGTGGTTGTTTTTAAACATTTTTAAAGTGTTATTCCACACTTAGGAAAGAAAAATACTTATTTAGAAAACGTATAAAAATTTCGACGCAGCGGGACTCGAACCCGCGCCTCCTGGTCGGTTTCCAGGAGGCGCGGGTTCGAGTCCCACTGCGTTCAAAATTTTTATACGTTTTCTAAATAAGGACAGTGGTTAGTTTACAATTATTATGTCAAACTTCCTTCCCCCTCACTCTTAAATATCTCACATTCTATTCTGAATTTTTTGCAGAATAAGCTGAGTATATTTTGTCCTCTGGTGTGGTAGATTCCAGACTTTGAATCTTTTACGCGACAATAACGATAATAGTATATTGTTTTTTGCCGCATAAAAGGTTTTAATATATTTTATTAGATAGTAGGGTCCCAGGTGAACAAAAGTTTCCTATCGTCTTCTCTACTTTTATTAAAACTCGGAATACTTATATCTGTTTTTCGTAGCAAGGATATGAAGTTTATCAAACCTGATTAGGTTAGATTTATCCTCTGTATGCTTTGCTTACACAAAGCTGCTGCTGCTTAAATACACGCCCTTACTTGACATTGGAAATGTGTTCCTTCACCGCCTTCTATTTGTAGCCTGCACACTGCAAAGATATATTCACTAATATCAAAAATTGGTAGACTTTTATGTTAGTCTTAATATAGTTTTAAGGAAAACTCTTCTTAAGATATTGCTAATCCTGTCTGTTCAGACAGGATTTGCAATATCTCCAAGAGATAAAGGTTCTTGACAGACAGCCGGACAGACAGCCGGACAGACAGACGGACGGACTACAAAGTGATCTCATAAGTTCCTTTTTTCTTAAAAAATACGGAATCCTAAAAACAAAACTAACATTAAACAATCTAAATTTTATTTTGATATTTTTAATTACTATTTTACAGTTGTATTCTGATCTATTAGGTCAAGATCCCATTGCTTAAATCTGTAGAGATCAGCTTTTAATTTTCTCCAAAAACGAGTTACGAAAAACATTAATTAAAGGTGATTGCGGTAGCATTTTTTTAGGCAACCCTGGTGTAATCTATTCTACTATCATTCTTAAATATAAGTTTCCTTAGAATAGCTGATCCCTACAGATTTAAGCAATGGGATCTTAGGCCATATTGACATTGACATGTCATAATTTAGATCATATACTTCTAGAAATTCTCAATATTCTCAAAATGTCCTAAAATAATAGGCAAGGTTGTGGCTTTAGATAGGTTATTATTTAAACCAGATTTTGAAGAAATTGTTCAAGCTAGTATTAAAAACAACAATAAAAATGTCTTTATCCTAAAAATAATATTTCTATCTATATAAAGATCTTCACGTGATGTTCTTTAAAACTAAATTCTATAATAATAATAACATCTAAATATGAAATTGCATAATATTTTTTGAATTCAATTAAATCATTATTTTATCATATTTAAATTTAATAATATTGCATACAACAAATAAATATTTAATGTTTTCTATTTGTCTATTCTATTGTTTTGTAAACAACAATATTTGTTTGTGCTAACGTAAATCTACTTAACAAGTTAACATTTATAATCTTGAAAGTCTTAGAACTTCTAATGCTTAACAAAGCTCTTAAGTAAACAGTACAACTTAAGTTTTTTTGAATAAAAATGTTGTATACTTTTTTTTGAAAATGAAAATAAAAAACAGTGAAAGGAAGATACTAAGATATTATTTTTATGCTTATTATTATGAAAAACTAATATGTCGCAGTAAGCAAGGGTGGAATGCTTAAATAACAGGCTTTACTGTCGTCATCTCATATACATTTCAAACCAGTTCCACCACTTGGAAGGCAGTGTTGGTCAAATGTCAGTATTCATACAAAACTAAAGTGAATCGAAAGACTAGCAGTATTCTTGATTCAAGTGTTGTCGCAGCTTTCAACCTACAAGTCCTGTGCTGATGTCACGAAGAGCCCGAACTAACCAAGAGTGGGAGGTACGCGCTTCTACCTTAGCTCGTAATACTACAAATTTAATTCGTTGTACTATAGAAAATCTTCAAGTGGAACCAAATCCCGAAAAGGAACTCATAGCTCTTTCTATTGGTAAGTGCGCCCTACATTACCATACTTTTCACACCTACTTAGATCAATATTGCAATGGGATGATTTTGTATATTTTTTTTCAAGGTGTTATGAAAGAAATATTTATGTTGGTAATAATATATGGATAAGAGGTATAAAATATATCGCTGTTATGTTTCAAAGAATAAACCAATGTACCATGTATTTTAGTGTCTAGCATCGATATTTTTATTATATTCTTTTTGATATAGTAATATATTTAACTTATACTCTTAATTTATATATAACATAACTCATTTATGTTACTCATTTAATTTATATAATTAATATAACATAACTCATTTAATTTATTGGCATAATATGAGACATGATATCTATGAGAAGAGATCTTTAGAAGCTACTTAATTAAGTAATTGTTTGTAGATAGCACGTATTTTTTCAACTAACGTTATGATAGAAAACAATATGAACAATCTGAAATAGTAAAGGAATCTTTTTAAAATTCCATGAAGCGTTCATGAAGCGTTTTGCTTCAAGTTGTGATGACGACTCTAATATTTTCTGTACATGCTGTCAAAATTAGTAATCTTGATTATTGATTGAATTTTTTTAAAAATATTTAATGAAAAATTGTAAGTAGGTAAATGTTTTTCATAAAGTGAAAAGTTGAATAACAAAATAGTACAACGTCATTATTTGTCACGTGAACATTGTGACGTAAAATACTTTGGTAAGCTGATAAGATACCTAATATTTCTTCGATATTTTTTTAATAGATGTGCTTTACAATAACTCAAAATATTGCGTTACAATTTCTTTGAAAGACGACATAAATGTTATCGTATATTTTTTTACAAAAAAATAAGGAAAACAGTTTTTCTCCATTATATTTCGTATTCAATTAATTAGAAGAGCATTATTATTTAATATTAACTTTAAAGTATATTTTCAATAATCGATAGCGGAAGAATTTGTCTGTTTTGTTTGTTTGTTGAAACGCTAAGATCTGTGGAAGTACTTTTCGGATTTACTTAATTTTTATAAAATAATATTATTATGGTAATAATGGCAATATTAATATTGCCATAAAAAAAATACGGTTTAATTCTTAGATAGCCTTAAATAACGAAATAACAATAACTAGTTATAACACCATTATATTACTTTAACCGCGTGCGCTGCAGAAATAGTTATATACAGGATGGAAGAGGCAGCGCTCCTTTTACGGAAACAACATATAGGTAAAATGTTTCAAACCCATACCTAGAGAAATTAATCAAGATAACTTAACAGTTTAGACATAGGATTTTTTTTCATTTAACGATGTTTATCCATACCTGTGTTTCGTGTGACGCAGTTATGCAAAGATGCGAATAACGTAAACGCATACTACTACTACAAAAATACTACCAAAGGTTAAACAACTTACAACTTTGCCGCCAATACCTACGACACGATTTCGGAATGAGGCGGTTCCCTTTCATAGATTTATGTGTGCGTGCGTATTCTTGACAAATGGCGTTTTATTTTAAAGCGACAATTTTATTATTTATTTTGTTTGAAAAAATCACTTTTTCATTTATAGGAAAAAAAAAATTGTATTAGGTTTTTATGGAGTAGTTAAAACTATGGCTTCATTTATAGTGGTGCTGACACTTCCACTCTGTATATGTAAGTAATTTGTATTACAAAAACATTCAGTTTCGTTAGCTCTAAAATGAAGTCCGCGATAACCTATATCTATTTTTTATATATAAGACATTTTGTCACAAAAATAAATGAAAATTGCGAAGTGATATTTCAACGTTTTTATTAGACAAAGATATTGAAACTTACAAACGAAAGTTATTACATCATCAAGGAAATTTTATGAAGATATTGAAACTAACAAATGAAAGTTATTCAATCATCAATTAAATTTTATGAAGATAATCTTTGGTTTTTAACAGTATGTAATTTGGGCGTACACTTTTCGAGAAAATCAAATCAAATCAGCTTCACCCTGTATCCCGCACACAGCAGGGTAGGCAGAAGGAACCTACTGATAAGATACTTCGTTCCCCACTTTCTGCCGAATTCTGGAGGCATTGCGTGTTGAGTGGCGAATTCAACGCCGCAAACGTAATGTTAAAATAATTCAACGCTCTGTTTAATATATACGCCATGCTTTGCCTCTACATCAGAGCAAGAAATGGAAATATAAATTTAAATAAATATTTCCTCGAGTGGGGATCGTACCCACTACCAGTCGCATTTATAGTCACACTTAGTGCTCCTGCGCTACGACTGGTCTCGTGAATATAAGCATATCGAGTATTAATAGTGGATTCATAGGTACTTATAAGATATCTATATATACATAAATCACCATATATAAATATAAAACTATTATTAGCCTGTAGACATATTATAACAATCCAATAGTAGAATGATAATTTGAATTATTTTTTTAAAGAGGTTATTAGGTAAAAATAACGATCGAGTCAAGGTTACCATTCTGCGAATAGAAAAATGTATAAAAGTTTCAATAAACTTTAAGTAAGTTGTTTCAATATACAATCGAGTAATTTATGAAAATGCTTATGTTATACTATAACGTAGAATTAATGTGATTGAATTATTTTAACGAAATGATATTGGATCTGTTTTTCAATAATTTCTTCTTCTCTTATTTTATATAGAAAATGTATTTATACAGCAAAGTATTTAATTAATAATTTTACATAACGATAGATAGTATTTACTGCATATTAGGTTTAATTTTACAAGTAAATAATAACTAGCAAACGGACATTAGAAAATTTATATAACGTTTAACGTAACGTAAAAAACTCAGCTAAAATATAAAAGTTTCTTCCTTTTTCCTTAGCAGTCGGCTAAGGAAGGATTATGTTTTTCGCGCGTATCTTGTATGTATGTAATATTCTTTATTACCTCATATCTCCAGAACCGCTAAACGGATTTACATAATTGAGGTATCGTTAGATTCGTATTAGCAGCCCAAGTGTTCTTAGATAGGCGTTTGACGTTAAATAAAAACAATCATGGCGGCTGTGGGACGCCATTGGACTTAGTAAAAAAAAAATTTTCGTTTCGAATACTACAATATGGGTATCAAATTCAAGAGCTCAATTTCAGGATTTCAAAAAGGTATATCTTGATTATCATTACCATAATGAATCCTAACAAAAAAGTGAAAAATAAAAAAATATTTGTAAAAACAAAAACCCCGACTGCATCAAACTAAAAAGAAAATAAACAAGCCAAATAGTTTATTAGGATTAACCGTCGGGACCTATAAGTAATTCTTCAATTTATAAAATCTTTACCAGGAACCCCGCATAATTTAAAGAGGTCCCGACTGTTAATCCTAATAAACTTATGGGATTGTTTATTTTCTTTTTAGTTTTATGCAGTCGGGGTTTTTGTTTTTACTCACTGTAATGTCGCACGTGTGTGAAATTGATGAAATCAAATCAATCAAATGAAATTATTATAATTTTATTTTTTATATAAATTGGATTTGGATTGGATGGGATGGATTTTAATAAAACCTATATATTTCATTTATTTATTAATAATGTTTTTTTATGTTCGATTTAAGCTCTCTTTAGCGAGAAAAGTTATAAGTGAACAGCTTATACGCGTTATATAGGGAATACTCTTACAACGTGTTTTCTTACAACTATGTTATAGAAGGAAATAATTTAATTTAGTGAAATAAAAAAAAAATATCAATTCATTAGTTTCTTTTTCTGGTTATATAAATAAGATTGTATAATTATTTGTGTCACCAACCCAAATATTGAACCCGTGTTCTTGAGTCGTGGGATGATAGCTGAATTGGCCAGATCACAATATCTCCGCTATCCATCAGGCACTTCGTAATTTGGCTGGCCATATCGCGAAATGCCTAGCAAAATGAGAACAACATATTGGCCAATATTCCAAGCTATCCGAGAACTACGTGTTTGCCAAATTATCGATCATTAACCGTTATAAATATAATAATGTGCTGTGATGATCTACCCGAGTATTTAACGAAGTAATAATAATAATAATAATCATTTATTTCAAATTTACAAAAATAATGTAACGATTGATCGATGACATGCATAAAACACATAATATCTTAAAATTTTGAATTAAATTTTAAAAAAAGACTGAATGGTGTTTTTCTAATTAAGACTTTTTTTTGCTTCAGGGGATCCAACAACTTTTGGTAATTTAAATCCTCCTGAACAGGTATTGCAAGCGGTTCAAGATAGTGTTCAGTTACATAAAAGTCGTGGGTATGCGCCGTCTAAAGGGCACTATGAAGCTAGAGCCGCTGTGGCAAAGTATAGTGCCCATCAAGGTGATGTTACTCCAGACGACGTTATCCTATCAAGTGGCTGTTCGCATGCCATTGAATTAGTGATAACAGCAATTGCAGAATGTGGACAAAATATTCTTGTCCCGTGCCCTGGATTTTCCATATATCAGACGTTGGCAGCTGGTTTAGGCATTGTCATAAAATATTACAGTCTATTGGTAAGTTGTGTTTAATTAAAAAAATATGCCTTTACGTGTAGTAAAACAAACTCAACGAATATGCTTTATATATTAGTAACAAAAATTTATAATAGGAAAACATTGTTTTATAGTATTGTGAGATCTGATTAGAAAACGTTAAAAGTTTTTTTTCTATAAGCCACGTGTTGGTGCGTGTTTTTACATTTCTTTGATATTGTTTAATATTGTACACTAATTAATTCTCATTTTTTATATGCCACGAAGGTTTATTAACCTTCAAATGGTTTATTTTACAATAAATACATATAAATATACTATATAATAACTATACTATAGAAAAATAACTATAGTGTATCCGGCAACTAAGCGAGGTTATATAAGATAAACGTAGCAAGATTTTAGCAACAACGTTCAATAAAATGTAAACGCGTTTCTAGAATCATAACAAGTTTCTGCTTTATTGTGATCATTTGCATATTTGCGCCGCATTCTCTAAACAACTTTATTGATCCCAAATTAAATATGTAATTATTGTGAAACCTTCTGCATATATAATTTAATGTAAAATTTCTATATCTACAGCCAAATGAACAATGGAAAGTCGATCTAGATGATTTAGAAAGTCAAATTGATGATGATACTGTAGCCATAATAGTTATAAATCCATCCAATCCATGTGGGTCAGTCTACGATAAAGAACACTTGAGTGATATTTTAGATGTAGCTTCCAGAAATATGGTACCAATAATTGCAGATGAAATATATGAACACTTTGTGTTTTCTGGAAGTAAATTCACATCAATATCGTCAATATCAAGAGACGTTCCTATCCTCACTTGTGGTGGACTTACAAAGCGGTTCTTAGTTCCTGGCTGGAGAATGGGCTGGGTAATAATCCACGATCGTAATAATATTTTAGGAAAAGAGGTACGCGACGGCTTAACTAATTTATCGATGAGAATTCTTGGGCCCAGTGCATTGATACAAAAGGCGCTACCTGCTATTCTAGAAAATACGCCACAAAGTTTCTTCGACGATGTGTTATTATTTATAGAGGTAAGTGCAAGGTGCTTGTTTATAAATAATCCCATAAGTATAATAACCAATAGACAAATAAACAAGTCCTCCGTAATCATAACAATTTATGCATAAATAACGTAAGTGTTCGAAGTTGACTTAGTTTTTGTAATAATTAATTTGTAATTTAACTAAGAATGTCCTTATTGTCTGATAGTTCTTAGGCATAGTTTATTTTGTGGCCCCAACTGTAATTGTTTTTTAAATATACAGTATTTTATTTGGCGTGCACTGCAAAGAAATGTTTTGTAAATGCGATAATTGTGGATACGAAATAAACTAAAATCATTTTCACTTTCTGGTAAGACGAAATGCGGAGTTGGGTTCCAACAATCAAAGCGCAATGTCTCGGATACGTGTGGACTTGCGTTATTTATCAATGGTTTTTGTAGGGAACGCAATTTTTGTGTTTTTATTTTTTTAATTAAGTTGTTCTTTAAATCTTTAACAACGTTTTCGATATAAAAAAGTAACTTGGAAAATCTTTTCAGAATCAAGCCAAATTAGCATATGAAGAATTAAGACAGGCACCAGGTCTGCGGCCTATTATGCCTCAAGGAGCTATGTATATGATGATAGAAATAAAAATGTCACAATTTCCAGAATTCAAAAATGAATGTCAGTTCGTCGAGCGTCTGGTTTCCGAACAGTCTGTTTTTTGTCTACCTGGAAAGGTAAATTTTGTAAAAATGTATATTACAATCCCATAAGTACTTTTCGAATACAATTGCAAATTACTATACCTCAAAAGTTAAACACGGAACCCTTATTGGATGAGTTTGTTGTCCGTTTGTCAGGACCTTTATCTCTAGATTACGTGGAGGTATCAAGCTAAAGTAAATATCAAATATTTAAGTCTATGGTCCCTGGAAGCTTAGAATAAATCAAAGAATAATGTACGAGCATTTATGCATTGATTTTGCTGCATTTTGTATGAAATTCGATGAGTAATAAAAACCTATAGGATATTTACGTGCACAATTATAAAATTTCGTAGCAAGTGAGCAGTTATAATACAAAAAAATGGAAAACTTATACATATCTGTAGTACATTTCATACAAATTTGTAAACTTTTATAAATTGTTCTTGCCGTTTCCGAAGCCTCGGTGGGCGAGCCCTACTCGCACTTAACCGGTTTTTGTATAATATCTTCTCACAACCCCATTGGACAAAGTGCGAAGTTGTTATTACAAATTTCGAACCCACAATCAACATTCTTAAAATAAACTGAAAATAGTTTCTATTAATTTGTATAAATAATATTTATTCACAGTGCTTCAATTACGCAGACTACATGCGGATTGTATTGACAGTGCCAGAGGATAAAATGCGGGAAGCTTGTCAAAGGATAGTCATCTTTTGTAAGGAGCATGCCGTAGCTGGGGAAATCAGGAAGGACATTGAAAATGATATATCTGTTGCGAATGATTTTAAAGTTATTTGTGACAATGATTTGGCTCGTATTGCTTAGTTAATATAGACCTTAACAAGTTTATATTATATTAGTAGATATATACGTGATAACAGAAATTATCATAGCCAAAAAAATTACACATACGAGTACTATTAATGTTACCTTTTATTAAATAAAATTATTTACTAAATATATTGTTTTATTTTATCTATTAAGTGTATAGAAGAAATATTATGTATAATTTTAAATATTTAATTCCTTAATAATAATATGCCATAAAGTGTAGATACATACGATTTTTAACTAGCTTAGCTAGCTATTGCTACCCTTTTTAAGGCTTTTTAGTTTTTCAAATAGAATGAGATAGGTAACTAAATAGGTATTAAATGTATTTTTTTATTAACTTCATCGTTACGATGAGACATAAGTAGAGGAGAGATGATACTAGGGCAGAACCATGGTATCCCTAGGTCCTATAGTATGTACAAATAAGTGAGGGAGGGGGAAAGATGAAGGGGGATAAGTTGTTGCTGTCTGGGTGATCAATCTAGCCGGGTAAGACTCTTGATTACCCAAGGGAGACCCAGCTTTAATGATCAGTGACAATAGCAGCTGTTCAGGAGTCGGGTAGGGAGAGGATATCTCTCGGGAGTCTCGGACGACGGGATTGCAACGGTGCGTTGTTTCGAATATTCCTCAAATGCGAAACAACGTGCCGTGTGTGTTTTGAGATATTGGCTCTGTCTGGGCACCAGCCATATCTCTAGAGACTCTATCACTAGAGACTAGCCAGTCTCCTGATGTGCTCTGCGATGTTCTAAATACGGATTTTCTTGCCTTATTCTTGCCTTCTTTATCTTATATCTGTGCCTTTATCTTATCTTACTATATATCTTGAGACTCACAAAGTGTGACTGTAAACGCAACTGGTTATGGGCTCGAGCCCCACTCGAGGTAAATTTATATTTCTATTTCTTCGCTCTGGTGTCGAGGCGAATCGCGGCGTTTAGTTTTGTCACTCAACACCCAATGCCTCTAGAATTTAGCGGAAATGGGGAACAGACTGTCTTAACACTAGGTTCCCTTTGCCTACCCTGTTGTGTGCGGGATACATCGTGAAACTGATTTCACATGAAATATAGTATGGATAAACATCGTGAAATGAAAAAAAAATCCTACCTCTAAACTGTTGAGGTATCTTGATTAATTTCTTTAACTACGGTTATGAAATATTTTACCCTATATGCTGCTCCCGTAAAAGGAAAGGGCTTATGCCCATGTGACCATATCCACCACTTTATGACCATATTATTATAATATCGATTTTTTGCATCTTTTGCTCTTCTCTTATCTCATGCTTAATACACCTTTGCTACATTTTTTATACTGTTAAAATGTCTCAAGTTTTAGAAGAAGTTGGCTTTTGGGGTGTCAAAGTTAAAAAATAAAAAATATTCTGTCTGTGTCTGTTCAGTATCTAACTGGTACTGTAAAACGGGGAGAATAGAAATATTTCTAAATTTTTTGTTAAAATGTTCCTGGCTTTAAATATGAAAACAATCTTTATTTTTTATTGTCGTATTTGTTTCTTTTTACTTACTACTTTTAGTGTTAGTTTTTTTAATATAATTACTTCTTTTTACTTACTGTACAATATGAAATTTTATAAAATTTGAAAATATAATTATAAAAAATATTTTATTGAGGCCGGTCGTGGCGCAGCGGCACGAGGTGTGACTGCAAAACCGACTGGTTGTGGGTTCGATCCCCACTCGAGGAGATGAAATATTTACTTAAATTTATATTTCCATTTCTTCGCTCTGGTGTCGAGGTTAAGCGCGGCGTTGAGTTCTGCCACTCAACACGCAATGCCTCCAGAATTCGGCAGAAAGTAGGGAACGGAGTGTCTTAACACTAGGTTCCCTCTGCCTACCCTGCTGTGTGCGGGATACAGCGTGAAGCTGATTTATTTATTTTATTTTATCAATATCCACAAACTTAATTAGTAATTTTATTAATTAATTAAATTTATAACTTGATCGTAATTAGTCACCGAATAATAAAAGTAAAGATTTTTGTCACAGAACAATGTATAACTTTTCTATAACACTATCTAAAGCAATTCAACCGACGACATCTAAATGTGACATACGTTTTGTATTTATTTTACCTTTCCCTTACTGTATTTCAGAAATAATAACGAAAATAATTGGATTTGCAACTAAGAAAAAATTGGTGAATTTTGTAAAAAAAAATGTTCTCTCGGCTTTGCACCTATTCTGTTTCTATAATAAAAAAAAATAGCTTCACGCTGTTTTCGGCACACAGCAGGGTAGACAGGGTAGGCAGAAGGAACCTAGTGTTAAGTCACTCCGTTCCCCACTTTCCGCCGAGATCTGGAGATATTGCGTGTTCACTGGCGAAACTCAAAGCCGTGCTTTATGTCAACACCAAAACAAAGAAATGAAAATATATATTAAGTAAATATTTCATTTCCTTGAGTGGGGATGAACCCACAACCAGTCGATTTTACAGTCACACTTTGTGCCCCCGCGTCATGGCTGGCCTCAATAATAATATCTTCTTATTGAGGCCAGCCATGACGCGGGACCAGCCATTGTAATAAATTTAAATATTAATTATAGTGTTATCAGCATATTACTTCCATAAATCCATAGATATCATTTATTTAATTCATATAGTAATTCCATCAACCGTGACATGTAAAACAACCTTTTTTGACGTGTTTACCTTTCGTATCAAGCCTTCGCGAATACGGTATACAATTACGTCTAATTGATTCTGAAACTAGCCAAGCCCAAGCCTCTAGGTAGACCCTAGGCCTCGCGAAAGTATGGATTGGGCGTAAAACTCAAATGAGTGCTCTGTTATTTGTTATGTAAGTTAGTTCGTTTTATTTTAAGCGTATTTTTAAATTACACATCAAAGATTTTCAAAAGCTTTAGCTATTATTTGATCAAGCATATATTACGATAAGCAAAACTGCACTGGATGCATTAATGTAATTGTTTTTATTATGATGTCATTCAAAATAGCGACAAACATTTGTCTTTGGTAAAAAATATCAACGATATCGTGTTGTAATAAAAAAGTTATTGTGTTTTAAAAATTATTTAGAAATATATTTTTGA
The DNA here is from genome assembly GCA_021202915.1 of Heliconius himera. NCBI lineage: Eukaryota > Metazoa > Arthropoda > Insecta > Lepidoptera > Nymphalidae > Heliconius > Heliconius himera. The sequence continues at coordinate 48,707 of JAJHJA010000930.1, forward strand.
AGCAATTTTAAACGGTTATATCCTTAAGGGTTATGATTTGTTCCAAAAACAAAAAATATAATATTTTTTTCTAATAAAAATATATAAAAAAAGATAAGAAAAATAACAAACAAAAGAAAATAAAATAATTCATACCGTATAAAAATTTTATACACCTACTATAATCTCCTAGTAAAATGTATTTATTATCTATACTACATTGTGAAGTTTATAAAAGTCTGTGGTCAAATGTCGAAGTCAATCTAATAAATGCTTGACTGTTCATTTATAATTGATTTTCCTCTGGTGTTCGTGATTTATACGTAAAGTTGTTGTTATTGCAAGCTAAAATTATATTTCAAGAACACAAAATGTCTCAAATAAAGTCGAATAAAAAGTTTAAGTGGGCTTTAGATTTTAATCAAAAGTAAGTGCATTTATCGAAGTTAGACTCACATGACAAAGTCCTCCATATAATAGCTTACGTTTATTATTTCAGAAATAAACTGCAATCATCTGAGATACCATCACCTCCTGGGTTTAGTCAATCTGCTAATGCAAGCTATACAGAATCCTCAAAAGACAGTGATTCAAATTTACTCTTGATCAAAAAGCTTTGGGATGTTGCGCTTGGACCACTAAAACAAGTGCCAATGAATTTGTTTATAATGTACATGGCAGGAAATTCAATATCTATATTTCCTATCATGATGGTAGGCATGTTAATTGTGAGACCAGTAAAAGCACTATTTTCTACACAAAGCACATTCAAGATGGTAGAAGGTACCCAAACAATAGGCCAGAAATTTATGTACATAATAGGAAACCTAGTCAATATATTTTTAGCCCTTTACAAATGCCAAAGTATGGGATTGTTACCTACACATTCTAGCGATTGGTTAGCTTTTGAAGAACCTATAATCAGGGCCGAATATGTGGGTGGAGGAATATCTATGCTATAAATATATAGATTATTTTTAATAGTTACTATTTATTATAATCAATCAGTTTAACACATTATGTACAGGAAATAAAAGTTGACAAATCCATTAATGAAGACATATTTCAATCCTTTCCTCCTTTTTTGCTGTCATTGATTTCATCTAATTTTGCTTTAATAAAAGCTTGTGCTTTTTCAAATAAAACCTTTGGATCTTCTACTTTTTCAATCTGAAAAAAAAACCTAAGTTAATAAATGTATTGAATTTTCTAAATCATTAAATAAATGTATCTTGCACAACATAATGAAGTATGCAATAAATTCCTGGTCCAAACTACTAATGTACAAAAAAACAAAAACACAAACCATTTCTTTTTATCCAAGGCTTGGTCACATGCCTGAGTTGATTTCCTACAAACTAGATCAACAGCAGCCTGCATTAAAAAATAAAGAAAAATTTATAAAAAAATGATAATATCAAATGTTTGAGCCAGGAGCATTGCATTACACATTATTTATCATTAATAAAAACATTTTTTTCAATTCTATAATATGAACTATTGAACCACATTGTATGTTAAATTTGGAATAGTTGGTAAATATCAACTTCATATCCAATCTTTCATTGTTAGGAGTCAATTCCACAGTACAAGTTTTGAAACAGTCCACTTCATTGGTTTTAATCAATGAAGTGGACTTGTTTAAAAAATATGTTTGCCAATAACCTCTATGCCAACAGTCAAAATTAAGTTTGTAAAGTACTTGTTTATAAGATAAAATAGCTAATACTGTTATGCTATTTTCTGCATAGTTGGGTAGGCAAAGATAAATCAATAGCTAAGACACCGATCTGCATTCTGCTTGTACTAATGTTATTCAACTCACACTTTATAGCAATGTAGAGAAATTAGGATAACTTATATAAGCATCATTCCCTCAGTAGGGGCAAATCTACAATCATCAATTTTACAAATGAATGCAGTCCCACTGTGCCACAATCGCCTCAACTTTGTATTTAAAAGTTAAATTTTCTTGTCTTGTAAGAAATAAAATAACACATTCCTACCTGATAATTTTGTGCTATATACACTCCAGTATAGACTCCAGTACCAAAAATAAGCTAAAACATATAAGAAATTAGTGTCAATGAACATAATAGAGACTTTATGATTCTGCCTATACTTACACCAGTTTTCAGAAGTGACATAAAACATCCCATATTGATGGGGTTTTTGAAACCAAAATGTTAGTAAGGCTGTTTAAGCATATTTATGTATAGTATAGTAGTCCCTTACTTTGTATAATATACATGTCTAAAATTTCATTATTGTAAATTTGGAAATTGTATAGACATTAAATTAATATAATTTGACATCTGACAAAATGATTTTCCATATTCAAATTTTTTGTACAAATTTTAGATGGCAATAATTATTGCACATTGTTGGCATTTTATAGTAAAAAAATATTTTTTTTTATGAATTGTCTTAATTAGTATGTATGTTTAACAAAGTTTGAGACTTTCATAAATAGAAAATATAAAAACGTTCTATACAATAGTGAATAAATTTAATTTTTCATAAAAATATAAAGCAACCTCAGATTATAGAAATAATAAGGTAATAAAGAGAATGGTTTCCATTGAAGTTATGAAATTAATGATTTGAGTATTGAATCATAAGTATCGACTTATAGTAGTGAAAATTAGAAAAAACTACTAACTACTAATATTTCATATAAAAGTTATATGTAAGTAATATGGAGTAAATATACTTAAAATTTTTAATGATAATATTATATAGCCAATTTATTTACTTACCAGTCCCTTCAACATTGTATTCATTAAAAGTACCATCAAGTGTAAGCGAGTATTTATGTTATTGTTAATGGTTCTTAGCAAATTAAGGTTTCGGTTTATACCGATTATTTTTATAAATATTAAAAGATATTTTAGTTATAAAATATCTGCTGATTTATCTTTTTACAATCATGATATAACCCTGCGAAACAATGTCACTTCCAATTGACATTGACAAATCGAGAGCAGTGTTGCTAATTGCCATAAAGATAAGTGATGAAAATGATTTTATCAATCTAGTATAATTAGTTAAATAAGATTTTTGGAAAAAATACCGTAAAATGGGGTCAATAGAATTATTTTTTGACTTTTAGATTTTAACAATGTTTCTAAATTTTGAATATAACAACAATTTATATGGAAGATTGAGTTAATATGAGTTTATATTTAGTACTCGTAAAAAGTGTTTTTATGTTCGTAGTTTATTATTAAATACAATGATATAAGTAATTTCTATTTAAAATTGGAATGGGGTCAATAGACATGTCATATGGAGTGAATAGAAAAGAAAAAATACTAACGGTTTAGGGCTACCACTCTTTCGAAAGCATATATGTATATTAAAATATAGATTATATTTTGTAAGCATTATGATTTTCGAAATAAAGGAAATATCATAAAACTTCGTTCCTTTGTAAATAATCATATTAATAATGTACAAACATGATATTCTAAAGTACTTATTCAAGAATTGTTACTAAGAATGAAATATAATGTATAATCAATAAAAGATATATGTATATATAATATTAAAGAATAACTTTTCCTTACATAATTATGATATTAATATACATAAAATTTAAGGCCAGTCGTGGCTCAGAGACATAATAAACTCTTTCTCCACTTACGATATTAGTAAAAATAGGTACAAATACATCCTAGATATTATTTACTTGTAATTAAATTATTTCAATAAATTACAATTATTTTTATTTAACGGACATATAAAATGAAAAATAAAATACGTAAATTAACCCCGTTCAATATAATTGTAAATAGTTTGAAAATAGTGTGTCCCTTAAAGGGGTGCAATGAAAACAATTCTTATTTCCGTCTACCAATAGTACATTTCTACTCGCTCTATATGTCAATTATTTACACACATTTCTTTCGCTTTTCTATTCACCCTAAATATAATAAAATTGTATAAAATATGTGATTATACCAAAATATTTTCTTGCTATCCATAAATAGTACTTACCGATGCACAAAACTTGTGCATGATAAGTAGATTAATATTTTGTATCAGTGTTTAAAATAGTGTACGGTATTGTATCTTCAAAATTTATTCAAATATGTGAACAATGCAAGTCAAGTTCATAGATATTTATAAAATATGTATTTATTAAATCCTGTCATGCATAAAATATTAAAAACAAATGTATTAAAAAAAACTTTGTTTTTCAACACACAAACAATCTTAAAGCTAGTTTTTCAATTTTATTCTTATACACAACACTAATATTTACAAATTGTATTATAATGATCTCCTTTTAAAATTACTATTGTAAGATTGCATAAACTTATCTATCTTTTACAAAGAGCCCTAATAGATGTATATTAAGCATAAAATACTGATAATAGTGTTGTGTTCAATAAATTTAAACTTAACACTTAACAAAACATTTTGGTATTATTTAATATTAATAGGCAGTAGGAACTTCAATAAACCAACAAATTGTGCAATTTCCACCAATGTGTAAATTGTTCAAATGTGAACGGAATGTATAATGCTTTTTTTTTCATTTTTTATTGTTTATAATAGTCTTACTTAATTTATTGAGCAGTTAATTTTTTAAGTTTAATTTCATATAACCCTTATAACTATTGATATAATTACAGCTACTTATGAACTACGAAGTATAATTTCAACAACCGTGAGTAAGGTACCGTTAATTATCACATAATACAGTACGTATCGCTATTTATATTTTCATTGTTCCGCGTTTCTAAAAAGGTATTGAATCGAGTCCTCGTGAAGCGCTATCAAGAGCATAATAATGCCGCCCGTTAAGAATCCAAGTACTGCAAGGAATAAATGGATGCTTTTTCCTTTATTGTTTTCGTTTATTTCAGGTACTAAATCTGCTAATGCAATATAGAAAAATGTTCCCGCCGTTGCGGCATATATCCACTGTGATGCAGATTCGTGATCTTCCGCCAGCCATATACCACCCGCCATGCCCATAAAGCTGAGGGCAGACGAAAGTAAATTGTAATACAAGGCACGTTTAATACTCATGCCAGAACGCAAGAGCACGGCGAAATCACCTAACTCGTGTGGCAGCTCGTGACAGAATACAGCCAGAGCCGTGGCAAAGCCGGTTACCGGGTCACCACTGAATGCCGCCCCGATAGCCAACCCGTCGGTCAAATTATGTAGGCCGTCACCCACAATGACCATGAGCGCTGTTGATGTCATCGGACGTTCGACGGGCGGCGGCGGTGAGCCCGGCATCATAGCACCGAGTTCTATCGGTTCGACCTGCTTAGCAGATCCTACTTTCATTTCTTCAACAGATATGCTCGGTGCGTCATGAGAATGTGAATGGCCTCCGTTCAGCGTTTGCATTATGGCTTCCACTGAATAAAAAATTAAAATAGTCAAGAAGGTCACACTACATTTAAGTATTACTTCAGTCTCCTCTGTGGGCTCGTTTGGTGTTCCGTGTGACCTGAGTGCGTGAGGCATCAGATGTAATAATGCGTCACCACATAAAGTTCCGACCGCCACCGCGACAAGAAAATGTATAACGTAGCTAAATATAACTGATTTTAACATCGGTACTATAGCCACCCCTAATAATCCGGTTGCACTTATTACAAGTACACTTAACGTCGCATATATCCACGCTGAAACCAAAAAATACAATTATTAGTACATCAATTTCAGTTAATTCATAATTATTATTAAGTATGTATGAATAAGAATGTTGTACGTACTCCATAGCCGACTAAGTTTAGGTGACGGTGCTTCTGTTTTGTAACATGATCTCTGATCTAATTGGTATACAAGAGCAGGGCACATTTCTAAAAAGGTTTTCGGCTTGATTGTTATAATGCCTGGTTCGTTCTCCATTCCATAAACTTCCAAAATTTCTTTTGGAGATAGGCATGATTTGTTCAATATGGGAGATTCTGTAAAAGAGAAAGAAACTATTTTATTATATATAATGGAAAGTAAAACGGAAATATTTAAATTAATGAGGTTGATATAATTCAAGGATGTATGAATGAAGACTGGGGTCGACGTACAATAAGCGGGAACGTTACTACAGGAGTGTAATAGGATAATAGCGAGACCGTAAATAAGGAACGCGCTTTTAAGTCTCGTTGCGCGTTAGCAATCTACCTACCTCGTGCTATGAATATGGAATTGAATTTATGTTCCAAACACTGAATACTTCATATAGAATAATAATTATATCTTATAAATTATTATTTTAATATTTTGCGATTCAAGATTATTACAAAAGTGTACAGATAATAAAAGTCTATAACTATAACTGGATACAAAACACTTAGATCATCGACCGTCATCGAGGACGAGAGGCAATCAATAGAGATTGGTCACAGCAAAAATAAACAAACAATAGTAGTTGGTTTAATATAAAAAAAACATGATCTGCCAAGTTTTTTACGTTAATCGAATTTAGCACTAGTGCTTGAAAAATTTTCATTGAAGGATTTTTTCAATATTGTTTTCTAATATATAATGCTATGTAAATTATAACGTTGAAATAGAAAAATAACTCTTTAAAAATACATCTACGTATGGTTGTAGTACTACAAATGTTGCAACTTGTAGTCTAACGGATGCGTGTTACAATCTGGTAAAAAATGTGACAGTATGAAACAATAGATGCTGTGGTCGAGTACCGTGAAGGTCAATGTTTAGTGGAACCCGTCACAATATTAATTAAGGCTGAAGGACTCTACAAACTTCATTCAGTAAAATCCAAGCTTTCATTTCGCACGAGGTTTTTCCGCCTTTCAGTGTGACTGACTATTGACCAAAAAAACATCAAGGATTATTTATTAGTTTACTTTTATGTACAGTTTTATCTATATGACTAGATGCAATAATATTTTCATAGTATATATTTTATTAAATCTAATGCTTTATATCAACAATTATCATTTTTAGGATTCTGTACCTCAAAAGGTAAAAACGGTGCCTTTATAGGATCACTTTGTTATTCGTCTGTCCGTCTGTCAAGATCATTTATCTCGAGATGAAGTTCAGGTGTCAAGCTGAAATTTATATCAAATATTCAGATATGGCTATGATCTCTTAAAAAATATAAAAAATCAATCTCTAAGTCAAAAAGAAAAGTGAACGTTTTAAAGAAAAGGATTCATGGAATAAAATTGCGCAAAAGCGCAGACTTAAGTTTGTAAATTTTTATAAGATTTACTATTTTGATCCTACCTAGATGTTACCTACAATTTTGAAATTAAGGGAAGCTCCGGTGGGCGAGCCCGACTTGCATTAACCGATTTTATTTTATATCAGCTTCTACAATCAATATGTATACCAACCTAATTTTTTTATATCTTTCATGTACAGAACTGACTTTTCTATACTATAATTATATACATATAGAGTTTTAAAACAGAAAATAGAATAGAAAGCAACCGGATGCTGAGACATGTATTACATATTATTAACAGTTGTAATGGTAGAGCTTACTAGATGTTGGCGATCTTTTGTGCCGGTGGGCCGTATCATGCAGTTGTTGGAAGGAGCCATTTATTTTGTGAAGGGCAATGTCGTGAGGTGAATTAAAGACCCGTCCACCTAAACCGAGACTGTCCAGCAGATGCTCGAAACCCTGCAAAAATAAGTCTTTTCATCAATAAAAAATATAAATTACCCATTTTATAATATTTTTTATTCCTCTATATGATGTAATGTAATAAAATAATATATAATATTACATAAAGGCAATTTTAGACCCATAATTAGTTGTAGGTAAGTATTCATTTATTATATTATACTTTCGTTTTTAGTGTTTTTTCTAAATGTAACCATAAAGAATTAATTGGTGTAGCCAAAGAGCATTAGTTACATTTACAAAGACAAAATATATTTAGTTTTTATTTTAAGCAAAAGTAAAAAATGGTCTAAATGCCTATTTTAACTTTGTGATGTGTATGTATTTAAATTTTAGCAAATAACTTTATAGCACAATATACCAATATTTTACATTGTCTGAGGTCACAAGTGTGTGACTGTAAACGCGACTGGTGTGGATTCAAGTGGGTATCGATTTGAGGAGACGAAATATTTATGTAAATTTATATTTTCATTATTTTTTTCAAAAAGACCATAATTTTGAGTTTTTGATTTTGAATTTCTGACAAAAACTCAAAATCACGGTTTTTTTGATTAGGTCACTATAATTCTAAAGGTGCGATATAATATTTAAGATGAGCGAAAAGCATATGCCATTGAAATTATGAATAATAATTAGAATTATAGTATAATTCTAAAGGTGCGATATGTTGAATATTATATGGGAGAAATAAATTTAATGTAAATTTTTCGTAGTCGTATCTAGTAGTAAAGAAAAGTACCTATTTCTCTTTCTATCTTGTAAAATTGTAAATTGTAGTATCTTCCTTATGTTTATATGTTTAATTGATGATAATTAGTTATCAATAGATTATTGACTAAAACGCGTACCAGTATCTACTTAATCAAATACTAACAATTGTTTACAAATTAAACACTTTTGCAGTCATATCACTATTTATCTTTATAGTTGATTTTACCTCATAAGCAAATTGTTTAGTCTATTTAACTTTTGCAATTCTGCTTATTTCATATATTGACTTCCTTGATATCAAACTGTCCTAATAAAGATTAAATTCAATTTAATTGTTTTCGTTTTTGATTAGATGCTAAATATTTTTCAATGATTGTTTAAAAGATATCTACTTTGATTGTTTAAAAAGTGTTGTTTTTTTAGCAACATGCTGTATTTCACATATAGCAGCGTAGGTAGATTGAACCTGGTGAACTCCGTTCTCAAATTTTAGGCGAATTTTCGAAACATTGCGTATTCAGTGGCGGAACTCAACGCTGCGCTTTGTCTTATATAATCTTCTTGATAACCGGTGCCTACTCTATATTCTACTGACTTAGGATGAATTCAAACGAGGCGAGATTTAAATCTGCATCCCTTTGATATGGTCCAAGAGCACAACATGGAAGTCAATAAAGCTACAAGGTAATTTATGTTGATGATTTTTATGATACTATGGTGTCCTAATCGACTATTAAAATGTAAAACTTACTATATTAGTATATTCACTTAAATATATGATTCATATATAGATTGTTACAGGTAAACTATGCAAGCTGGCTGTTAGTTTGATTAGCTTGGATAGTAAAATTTATGCTGAAATATTAACGAGAAGAGTGCAAGAGAGATAAGAAGGACTGTTGTGGGAGGCCTAATATGACTTTATGCCTAGAAGAAGATGCGATCAGATCAAGAAGATTTCTTCCCTCTGCATGATTACGGAAAAAATATTGGCTGTGTAACAAAAAGTTTTCGATGATTTGAAGGACTTGAAAAAAGCGTATTTGGATAAGCACCTTCGAAAAGTGAAACAAAATTTTGTACGCAGATGATGCTGTGCCCTTTATATCTTCAGAATACGAATTACAGGATGCAATTGCAAGATCAGCGTAAAAGGAAAGATATTAGAAAAAGTAGATATCTTGGAATTATGTTTAGTAGAGACGGGGCATTGCTGCCAGTAAAAAAATAACGGTGCTTTAGTTACATTCATAAGATGGGGAAATATCAACGTAACTGCACTTTTGGACTTACTAGCGACGATCAGATTGAAAATGAAAAAAAAAAAAACGATGCGAATGCTTAGGTGGTACGGGCACGTTGAAAGAATGTAAAAAATATTTATAAAGCAAAAGCAAGTGGTAAGAGAGGCAAAGAGAGGTTTCGCTTGACCTTTGAGAACATAGTATCGCTGTTATTGGTCACATAAAAAGCATGACGACCTCTCGGATGATGTGCATCCTCTCTTCCTTTCACCTCTTTATGTAGATGATGTAGGAAGTATATATACGAAGATTCTTAAAATGACGCTTCCTTTAACAAATATTTTAACAAAGAACATTATTTAAATTTATATTGTTTTTTTTAATGGTTAATTATATTTGTGAGATAAGTTACTTTTATCCTATTGACATATGTTGCTTGTGTAATTAAACCGAGGCATATCTTATTAATAAATATCCTATTCTATTGTATAATATGACTCGATCTATCTCCAGCTCTACAATTTGCAACGGCGATTTAAAAAATAATAATAGATACAGTTATCTATATTATTTTTACAAGAATACAAATGTGCGGACATATATAAATGTAGTTAATAATATTTAATTCAATACACAATAACTGTTTATTCTAAAAAGCTCTGACCTACATAAAAGGGAAAGTTTTTATATATGAAGGTATCCACTATCGGTTATATTATAAAATTCATTGGAATTTCATAAGTGAGAGTGTTCACATATTGCTCAAAATTTTTAATATACTTTTAAAATATAAATAGTTATACGTTGAGTGTGAACTGGCGACTTGCGGGTGATTGAGTGCTCTGCCAAACATCTATTCATATGTATGTAAATGCTACAGATTTTTTTTATTCAAAATAATATAAAATCAGCAATATAAAGTTCAAATTCTTTAAAAATAATTATTTAATATAAAATTAAATACTATAATATTAAATTTATTATAATCGCTTTATATATATTTATAATTATACCATAAACGCGTATTTCAACTTATCTATATTACTTTCTATCGAGAACAATGCTCGGTACAGAAATTTAAAAAAAGGCGCTACAAATACAGTGTACACCTGTTGCCATTGTAAATATGGTGTGTTATAATATAGCTAGGTGCCTACATAATACCACTTCGTGTATAATATTAATGTTGATATTAAATTAAACATGACATGACATTTTTATTTAGTAAGCGTATGTATAAACAGCGTCTTAATATAAAAGTAATAAAAAAAATTAAATTGCGTCTTTATTACAAAATATATAATTTTGTAATAAAGACGTAATTTAAATTTTAAAATTATTTTTTTTAAATACATATATTTATAGCAAATTATGAAAATAATCTGAATGCTAGCAAAACATTTAGTTACTATTGGCAAGATCGAGTTAGTTTTATGCTAAAATAAATTTAACGATTTTTTTTACGCCGCGTGTGTTATATAAATTCGTTCGTTAATAATGTTGGGCAGTGTGTGTGCGTGTGTGTGTGGGCATAACGTCGTTACAACGAATGTATAACGTAGTATTTTTAGATATTCTAGCGATGTCACGTCGCTAATTTAAAATTGAGAAAGAAATAGTAAAGTCATTCACACTAGAAGTATTTTTTTACATTTGAATTAAATTTCTTGTTCATTTAAAACCATTACAGCTTGATTCAAGCAGCGGGTGAAAAGTTCTAATTCTATTCTATAAGTTCACGATATCGAAATAACATTTATAATAATTACAAATGTGGTTAATTTTATTTTTTTATATTATCACTCGCTTTTGTATTATTTAGAAAGTACGATAATATTGTTAGGCGAACCAACAAATCAGACACAAAATCCAGCCTTTACAATAAATTTATTTACACTTGTATACACACATATACTCTCGTAGTCACAATATTGAAATATGAATTGTAATGACAAGTTGTCTTGACAATATCTTAGAACGTAATGAACACGAGTGCCGTGTCGTTTGTGCTTATATTGGAAATCCACCGGAAAAGACGCAGCACACTACCGCCACTTAATACAATCGATAATGGAAACAATATCAAATGACGTATTCATAATTACAGTGACACCTATTACTACACTATAAGTAACTTATGCTAACAGCTCGGCCATCCTGCTAATCGCGAGTCCCTTCGCGATTTAAGAATAGTTCACAATTTTTATATGTCCTAATTTAAACAACTTTAGTTTTGTACCAACAGCTACATAACATAATCATATTTTTAGTACAAGTGAGGATATTTACAAAAATTATTACATTGGATATATTTACATGTCATAATATGTAAATTATACAATTTGAAATACATTATCTTTTCAACGTAATTTATAAAATCAAAATAATTATTACATAAAACTAGACTCATGTGTGATGTCTGTAAAGGAGTCCTCTTATTATTTAACTAAAATTAAGTAAAATAAATGTTAACTACACTTAATTCATTACGCTATTAAATTGATTATACAAAATACTTAAACATTATATTTTACATTGCAAGCATTTTTTTTTGGATTTAGACATTTTTAGTTTTTTGATTTTAGATTTATATAACAATTATATAATTATGTATATTATATTCTATATAATTATGTAGATTTATACAATTCAATAATTCTCATTAACACAATGAGCCATCAGTGTTCATATACATTCATGTTATAATTTAATTATTACATATTATTAATTTTTTTTTATCACAAGAATTTGGCTCAACAGCACCAACAAAGCTACATGGATTATTTCTATTTAATATCGAAGACTTATTTTAGTACATTAAAAGAGTATGCTAATTAAAAGAGGAAATTGATGACATTTGAATTCGTAAACTGAGCAGATTCATTAACTTAAAATAAAATAAATGAATCAGTTTCACGCTGTATCCCGCACACTGCAGAGCAGAGGGAGTGTTCAAGACACTCCGTTCCCCACTTTCTGCCGAATTCTAGAGGCATTGCGTGTCGAGTGGCAGAACTCAACGCCGCGCTTAGCTTCGACCAACACCAGAGCGAAGAAATGGAAATATAAATTTAAGTAAATATTTCATCTCCTCGAGTGGGGATCGAACCCACAACTAGTCGGCTTTACAGTCACACTTTGTGCCCCTGCGCCACGACTGGCCTCATTCATTAACTTTTATATACTCTATAAGCTTAACATATAAAAAGTACTGCTAAATAGCACCAGCAAGACTGTATAGAATTATTCTATTTCCTATTAAAGTCCCATATATATTATCACAGTTATTTTCCATTCAACCAATAATAAATCTAATAATTAATGACACACGTTTACTTTATACATTATACAAATCTTACATATAAAAGCAGCTCATTTAAAACAAATATTCAACACACAATTTGTGTAGCCATGATCAGTCAAATACAATAAACAGAACGTGACACCGCCTCATTACTCCCATATTCAAACCATATTATCATAACCATAATGACTGCTATCTTCACCATCATAATCTCCATCCTCACCATGATCCTCATCATTATCACAATGATCCTCATCATGACCATGATCCTCATCATGACCATAATCCTCATCATGACCATGATCCTCATCATGACCATGATCCTCATCATGACCATGATCCTCATCATGACCATGATCCTCATCATGACCATGATCCTCAACATGACCATGATCCTCATCATGACCATGATCCTCATCATGACCATGATCCTCATCATGACCATGATCCTCATCATGATCATGATCATGATCCTCATCATCACCACGATCCATATCATCACCATGGTCTTCATAACCATGATCCTCATCACCACAATGATTATTAGCCTGTCCTCGTCCATTACTGGACAAAAGTCTCTTCAATGATATGCCGCGAAGATTGACCATCAACTCTTACGTACAGCCGTTGCCAGTCACATGTAAAAAAATAATAAGTGCTTAATATCTGCAAACGCTTATGCATTAAGTCCTGTCCTTACGTACGTCTGTCTGTCTGTCTCTCAGGACTAATTATCTTAAGAAGACATGGAAATATCAAGCTAAAATGAATATGAAACATCCCTATCAACAATACACAAATCATTTTCCATGTTCGTATGCATTATAAAATTCCACAGCCAATTTTCAATTACTAGACAAAGCTTGTATCCTATATTACTATAACGATATTAATATATGGACTTAAAATATGTCGATGTTAAAACTGGAAAGTAACGATTGTTGTACTTTTATTGTAAATGTTATCTTCAAATACTGTTTTCTTGAGTATTTTGTCGGCTCTTCTCAGCCAAAATAAATCTAAATATATTTCTGAGCCAATGGTAAGACTTACATCATAGATTCACTAGACTTTTTTTAGTAATTTTGCTACTAAAATAAAAATAAAAAGAATAATTTGAATTCGATTCACTTCATTCAGCTATACATTGCATTTTTTTATAGTTACCATTATCATTATTTTCCCCTTTATATATATGGTTTTTTTTATTTTTTTCAGATAAAAAATATTTCAAACACTTTTTTAGGATTCATAACTTAAGCTACTGTACCTACCTACCTACGTATGTCTCTATTTGTATCTATTGCTACACCGTGATCATTTCCACCATTTACCAACCAATAGCCATTATTTCACACCGATTTAAAAGTTTTATTTTATAAGAATTTTGCTTCGTGTCTCATCGTAAACACATTTATACTAACATATTTGTTAAAATTAATATACTTAATTCTCATCGTTTGGGAACGACTCGCTATGAATTTATTCCATTCCGGTCAATTACAACAAGTTAAAAGAAATACTTTTTAATATCAATTCAAATTTCGAAAAATCAATCAATTCTTATTCATCATTTTCTTTAATGAGCTCAAAAATGACTTCACTAACCTGATTCTTAAGCTCCCCTTATCCTTAAACTCGAGTATTTTGCATCCATTACCCTTAACCTCTGGTATTATCCGTCCATTATCATTAACCACGGGTAACATCCATCCATTATTCTTAACCTGAAATATCATCCATCCATTACCCTTAACCTCGGGTATCATCCATCCATTATCCTTAACCTGAAATATAATCCATCCATCACCCTTAACCTCGGGTATAATCTATCCATCATCCTTAACCTGAAATATAATCCATCCATCACCCTTAACCTCGGGTATAATCCATCCATTACCCTTAACCTCGGGTATAATCCATTCATCACCCTTAACCTCGGGTATAATCCATCCATTACCCTTAACCTCGGGTACGATTAAAATGATTAAAGACGAATGATATGGGACGAATGATGAGGGACGAATGATGAAGGATGAATGACGAGGGACGAATGATGAAGGATGAATGCTTAACTCCTTAACCTCGGGTGGCATCCATCCTCAAACCCTGTCCTCGGGCATCATCATCCCTAAACCCTATCCTCGGGCATCACTCAACCCCAAACCCTATTCCTCGGGCACCATCCGCCCCATAAACCCTATCCTCGGGTATCATCATCCCAAACCCTATCCTCGGGCATCATTCATTCTCAAGCCCTATCCTCGGGCATCATTCAATCTCAAGCCCTATCCTCGGGCATCATTCAATCTCAAGCCCTATCCTCGGGCAATATTATTTTCCATGTTCCTGAAACTCAAAAAATATAAGCTTAGACTTGCACACATCATAATAACTTTTTTATCAACCTAATTACATTAACATAAAATTCCTTCAAATTTATGAATTTGAAAATCTATTCAAATAACTTTGACATTCGAAATTCATAAAAATTAATAAGTTAACCGACACTGTATAATCTGGCCATAAATGCACATAAATGATATTTTATCTTTACAATTACACGACTTTTAATCGTTATAAAGTAATAATAACCAAGAATATTAACGCTCCAGAGAAAATTACAAATCAAAACACTCAATTGACAATAATGGACCAATAAACAAATAAAATCTAGATTTGTCTACAATTACGTGAAACAGGGCCAATACTTTGACATCATGTTAACAACAAACAAATAGCAAACTAAAAATAATGAATGCCACCAAAGTTCCCTAAGCTGGCTGGTCCTCACGGGATAAAGACAATTACACTGTAATATCTACATTAACAACAATTATCCAAAACCAGGAATAATTATCAAATCGCAATATATTTATCCCGTAAAAGAAAGGAATTTTTACCATATGTCATAACACAAATAAAATGAGATACTAATAAATTGAGATAAGAACACATGTACTTTAATTTCATTGGAATATTAGATCCCATAGCTATTACGAATATATTTTCTATGTTTGTGTCTATTATACGTGTTAATAAATTCGTATACCATAGAACAATCTAATTCAAAAATGATACATTCAAAAAGAGACTATTACATTACGAGAATAGCTTTATAGCTCTTACAGAAATAGGAAACGACAAGACGACAGTTCTCAATAAAGTGACAAAGCCGGAAGTATAAACCAATGAAAATATTTACAAATTTCAATTCAGATAATTCATCAATTCTAAACATACTACACATAAAGAATATATGTAGAACAATTCCGCATGATGATAAAACAAAATCATATTGACGTTTTTAAGACAACAAAATAGTTACTTCACTAATATTATTGTCATGACAAAAACAATTCTAATATCATTTATAGTTAACCAATAGATAGCGAAATACAATATCCTCTATACGATGTAAAAGCTTTCCAAAGAATGACAAAAACAACGAAAGAAATATTCCAGATATGTAATAAATAAATTTGAATATACCCATTATAAATATTTCAAAATAAGTATTCCAGAAAGTCTTGATAACTGAAATTATTCATGACCAATGAATGTCATATATCTTTAACGTGTGAAATATCATGGTGGCAAATATCTTTAAATTATCACCCGTATAAGCAAATGCTCTATTGGAAGAACTAATATCCTATCGATCACGTCTACCAACGTAGATGCTATAAGCAATTGTATACTTCTTTTAAATTATATCTTAAACAATCTCAAATTCTAAATTTATCAACTACCCTCAAAACTGAAACGTTACGTAAGTACTATAAAATGGAAAATGTTTAGGTATGCACATCATCCAGTGTATTCTCAAATTATCCAACCTTCCAAATTTATCCAATAATTCCCTTCATAAAAAAAAAACACTCTGGCTGTTATAAAGGTTATCAATCACCACACAACGAAGTTCGAAGTACAAGATTTCTATGTATCGTCATCAGTAAACTTTAACTGTTAAAACTATTTATTAAATTTCCATTGAAGATCTTTCATTTATCCGTTTGTTGTTTGTTTGATGTAAAAGAAATAAGAGTAACTAAAAACTATAATTAGAATAGCAACACTCTGCTTATATTCAGAATAGAAAAATTAAAAATTATAGAGAACTCAATTTACATACAAATTATTCAGCTAATCTTTAAGGAGTACGAAAAATGAGAGAAAAGAAAAAAAAAAAGAATATATATATGGTCTACTTACACTTTTTGAGCGTGGCAGGAAATTTTGTATATCCTTTCGTAATCCCGCTTCTGAACTGTTAGGCGAACCAACAAATCAGACACAAAATCCAGCCTTTACAATAAATTTATTTACACTTGTATACACACATATACTCTCGTAGTCACAATATTGAAATATGAATTGTAATGACAAGTTGTCTTGACAATATCTTAGAACGTAATGAACACGAGTGCCGTGTCGTTTGTGCTTATATTGGAAATCCACCGGAAAAGACGCAGCACACTACCGCCACTTAATACAATCGATAATGGAAACAATATCAAATGACGTATTCATAATTACAGTGACACCTATTACTACACTATAAGTAACTTATGCTAACAATATGGTGATCTATAGGAAAAATCTCATAAACTAGAAAGCTTAAGACTTATGCATGCGATGGAGCTACGTGATTCATTGTTTTGCACTTAATTGTCTCACTTTTCAGCTATTTATCTAATGTGATTGTGATTTATTCAGATTTATAATAATGTAAAATTTCTTTTTTGATACATTGACGTTAAATAATATTTTACTTAGGATATTGAAATTATTTATTTACAAATCGAAGTTATACAAGTAGTAAATGTCAACACAATAAAATTAAACAACATATACCTATTTGTAAAAATATGTGAGTGATAAAAACAATCAAACCATTGAGTGAGTGAGATTTTAAGAGGTACTTAAGATTTATTAGCCATGCTGCATTCATCCTGCTTGGATTTAAATTTGCAGTTTCCCTTTCCTCTATCTATCTAGTCCGAGTGGACACTATAGGTACCGTACGTTCGTATGGCCTTTTATATTTGTACTGACAATTGAACCAGCATAACAAAAAGATTGAGATGTTTGATAATATCAATCATTTGTTAAAAACATACTTGTAATACATTATGTAAATAAGGTATTAGAAGTTATAAATTAAAGTCTTAGTAAGTGCCCGAGGATAGCACATTAAAAATATTCTCTATTACTTTTTTATAGATTTAGGTGCTAGTGAATCTGAAGTAAATACGTATTCTGACTACATAAGTCAGAATACTTATTCGGATTTATTCACCAAGAAAATTAAAATAACTGGAAAGTTTTTAAAGTTGAATTTGAATATAATATCGCATAATAATTACTGGTTTTGAAATTAATTTAGATATTCTTGCATTATAATATACATATATAGGTGTATATGTAGGTATATTATAATATTTGAGAAGAAAACTTGCCGCTGTGTTTTGCCCCTCAGAAAGATAATGGAAAATCGAACTTAAAGGAAAATCGAACATATGAAAATGCAGGATACGTATTTAAGTACAAAAAATATTTGGAATAGTCTATTAATATTTTATATGTAAGATTAGTATAATAGCTGTATTTTATATGTGCGGTTTTCTAATGCGTATGTCTAACATAAACCGATTAACAAACACGTTAATATATTTATTACGAGGAAGTTAGACATGTTCTTATTAGATTATATTTAACAAGATAAGAATTTTTCGATTAAGATAACCAATCGATTTATGTAGTAACATTTAAGTTCGATGAACTTCCGTTAACGAAATAGGGAAAGGCGCCTTAGAAAATTATTTTAGAAATTTTCCGTTGAGCTTGAATAGACGGGTGTAGGAATCGTATTTCTTACATTATAGAGATATTAGAAATTTTGCAATGTATAAAAAGAAAATATTAAATTAGAACCACAAAAATAAGTACTTAAACATTAAAAATGTTTTATTTAAAAAAACTATGTATACTATTACAAGATATTATCAATATTATGTGAAATACAAATAAAATGGGGACTATAATTGAAAAAAAATAACAAAATTTACTTACTTCAAACGTGATAACACCTTTGTCCCCATACTTGTCAAATATCTTGTCAATGAAATATTGCTCCGCAGGTAAGGTGCCGTTTGTACCGGCATCCAGTACTTGCAAATCGTCGGCGAGCGCGCCCACCGCCAAGAGAATCACGGCGCACGTTGCTAACACAGCCATCGTACTGAGGTGAGAGCGGCCGGTGCGCCGGCGCCGGTCCCGCGCCTCCGCACTACACTATCAGACGACCAGCTCCGGCCGCCTCGTTCGACTTGATATGACGCGACCCGATGCGCCCGCGCTTACGCGTCTGTATTTGTTTATTTATCCACTACAATCGAGCCGAAAACGACAGCCGACCACGTTAAAGCCTGACGTGCTAATAACTTGAGGCGAAGTACGCGTCTGAGGCTTTCACCTGTTTGTGTCTTCGAGGTCGGTTCTAACAGCGCTACTGATAAAGAAATGTATTTACTGTTTAAGTAGAAGTTCGCGGCCATCCCGTCTCCTCACCGATAGTAGACCTTACTGACCAAGGTACACTCAACTGACATCCCACTTCATTTGGAGTGCTCGTTTCCTTAGAGCCTTATAGTAATTACTAATTAGGGTGACATTCATGTTGTAATTAGTAAAGGTAATTATGTATTGTTAATGAATATTGTTTTGTTAGTTAAATATTTATTAAGGCTGTCGTGGATAGTGGCGCAAGTTGTGGGTTCAATCCTCTGTAAAGCAGAGTGCTTTATGCGGGATACAGCTTGAAGCTAAAAAATAATTACCATTATATGGCGACGCGATTAATAGTAATCATAATACAAAGCAAAATAATATTAAAATCTGTGAAATCGATAGGATATGTATTAAACTTTAAATAAATAATTTTAAAGCGTCCATTTCAGTGAGTAATCAATTAGTAAGACACGTACCTAAGTGGGGTATTGTATAACACAACATTATGCATTTACTATAAATAAACAAACAAACAATTTAGTAAATATCATTGCTATGTAATGATAATTCACTCTGTGAATGAAAGTGTTTACTTCCTTATTATGTAAGTACCTATAATATGTAAACATAATTAAAATATATTTATTTATTTGAACAACGACTATTATTTATTTAGAATATTTTGCCTATATACTTAGTTATTTTTCTCACAAAAAAAATAATGTAATGCCTTTATCGGGAATGATAAGCTGACCTACTGTTTTCTTTATACTTATTTGTTTATAGTTATCGAATAACGTAGTCTTCGTTAACAAATTGGTTTGGTTTTCTAAGGAACTGAAAAGTACTGGAAAAATATCAGCGATTTATATATTTTTGTAAAAGCCATTTAATGGTAACAAAATAACTCTACATGTGATATAATTTAAGCAGATTTTTATAAATATTTTTTATAGTGTTTCATAATATTCTTAAGGATAATCTAGTCTTATCCCTTAAGATTCCAGTTATTACGTGGCACTATAAAAAAGTTCATTAATAAAAAAATATTTGTAAAAACAAAAACCCCGACTGCATCAAACTAAAAAGAAAATAAACAAGCCAAATAGTTTATTAGGATTAACAGTCGGGACCTCTTTAAATTATGCGGGGTTCCTGGTAAAGATTTTATAAATTGAAGAATTACTTATAGGTCCCGACTGTTAATCCTAATAAACTATTGGGCTTGTTTATTTTCTTTTTAGTTTGATGCAGTCGGGGTTTTTGTTTTTACAAATATTTTTTTATTTTTCACTTTTTTGTTAGAATTTATTATGATAATGATAATCATGATATACCTTTTTGAAATCCTGAAATTGAGCTCTTGAATTTGATACCCATATTGTAGTATTCGAAACGAAATTTTTTTTTCGCTAAGTCCAATGGCGTACCACAGCCGCCATGATTATTTTTTACTAACGTCACCTATCTAAGAACACTTGGGCTGCTAATACGAATCTAATGATACCTCAAATATGTAAATCCGTTCAGCGGTTCTGGAGTTACGAGGTAATAAAGAATATTACATACATACAAGATACGCGCGAAAAACATAACCCTTCCTTAGCAGTCGGGAAAAATAAATTAATAATATAAATTTAATATTATTAAATTATTTATCTAATTATTTGTGCTAATTTAATGATATACAAAAAAATATATGAATAATAATTAAGTACATACAACAAAACAAAATCTGTGAATCAAGACACGCATATTTATATTCAATATTCAACACAGCCTAGATAATATCAGCATACCTAGCCAATTTTAAAAAACACACAGCGTATTTGCAGTTTCCTTTTTTATAGTGACAACAAAGACCATAAAGTAGATAACTCACTTATGTTTACTTATATTTTTAAGATTCTTAAATTTTTAAATTGAAGCCAGCCTCATTGTAATTTCGATCCCCTCTCTAGGAAATGAAATATTTATTTAAGTTTATATTTTCGTTTCGTCGCTTTGGTGTCAAGGCAGAGCGCGGCGTTGAGTACCGCCTCACTCAACACGCAATGCCTCTAGAATTCGGGGGAAAGTGGACAACGGTGTGTCTTAACAATATGTTCCCCCTGCCTACTATGTGCAGGTATACAGTGTCACACTGATAGGATATTTTTCTTTTAAGGCACTAAGTATCTAAGATTAACGAAATATTTACTTATGTACACATTTTAAAAATATGCAATTCAAATGGGATTATTGGCTTTTCATTTTAGCCACAATTTACGCTTTGCAATATATAGATACTTACCTATATACGAGTATAAGTATTATAGATACACTACACATTATACCAACATACATTTACAGAAAATGGTTTAACTATAAAGATATTTTTTCTTATCTATTTATTCAAGTATATTTTATCGATCCAAATCCTATATTCTGTAAATGTTATATATGCATATTGATTAGATATGGGGTTATTGTCAAAAATCATCTACAACAACTATTAGAGCAAGATAGTCATACCATAATTTACTACTGAAGATAGGTGTATAGCTGTTTGGTAATGCATTTCCTCAAAGAAAATGACTAAAAAAAATAATAGATTTTCGACACTAGTAAAAGTAAATAACATATCAAAAAGTATTTTTCTTTCCCAAATGTAGAATAACTCATAAAATGTTTACAATAACATATCAGGTCTCATGATAACAAAATCTATAAAAAAATATTTTTTCAATTGATTTAAAAATTTAAAGGATGATACCTTTAAATAAGCAATTCCACGTTTATTTTTGTCTGTTAGGTCACTTTTAAAGTTAGCCCTAACTTAGGACTGTGCCCAATGCGAATTATTAATTATTGTAATTTTCATAGAAAACAATTAAAGTTACCGCCAATAATATCACACACAGACATGGCAACTGTATCATATATAGATATATCGTGATATATTTATATATAGATATATCGATAAATAAATGTTAAATACGTAATATAATATAATCTAGAGATTATAGTATTATAGCACTAAAATTGGAAGCCAATTAGCCCTGTCCGTGACTTCACAAACAAATTTCAATAGATACAAGGTTGACTTACTGAGTTTTAAAAATACGATTAAATACCACCTTGGAATTATATACGGCTTTTTGAACATGATGATTATCTCTAAATAAGCTAGTCATGTACAAAGACAAAACTAAGTAATTATGTCATCAATTATTTTATTATTTTAAATAATTTAATTAATATTTATATTCTAGATATTACACAAAAAACCAAACTCGCCCACCGAGGCTTCAACGGAATGTGCAACTTACAAAAGTTAACAAACTTAATTTTGCGGGCATATGCACTAATTTTATAAAATAAACTATAAATAGGTCAGGTATATGTGATGATTAAGGTAATATAAAAAATATTAAATATCTATAAATTTTCACTTTTCGTATTTTTTTCTTTCATTGTATAAGTTCTCATTTCGTGATCAATTTCATAACCGTAGGTCCATGAGAAGTAAATCAAAAATCAAAATCAAAAATACTTTATTGCACAAAGATAAAACATAAATACAATAACATTTATAATTTTAATACAGTGCAAAGGCGGCCTTATCACTATAAGTGATCTCTTACAGGCAACCTTTTATTTATAAAAACTAATATTAAGAGAGCATTGTTGGCGGATAGCTTTGCATAAAGATTTTTTTTTTGTTATTTATTATATCATATATATACATACACTAATCATACATAAATACATACATACATACATACATAAATACATACATACATAGATTTATATAGAGATACAATTAGACTTACATATATGCACAAAACAGATACAATGACTATAGCGATAGATAAAACTCTTTAAGACGACGCTTAAAGATATTAGCTGATGTCGACTGTCTGATGAACCGGGGTAGCTCGTTCCATAATTTCACCGTTTTTACGGTGAATGATTCACTGTAGCACTTAGTGCGACATAATGGTACCTCCAATACGTTGTCATATCTTGAACGGAGATTGAAAGACTGAGAGTGGGAGCCCAGGAAAGTAAATCTTTGTTTGAGGTATGAAGGAGTTAAAGGCAGATACAGGATAGAGTATAAAAGGATAAGTGCATGATAATTGCGATAAGGATAAGTGCATGATAATTGCGTCGATGCTTGATGGTCAACCATTTAAGTTGAACTCGATATTGACTAATATGGTCATACTTCCTCAATCCAAAAATGAACCTAGTTATTATATTTTGGAGACGTTCGAGCTTGTTTAGCAATTGCTGTGACAAATCTAGGTTACAGGAATCTGCATAATCCAGAATGGGAAAAAGAAGGGATTGAGCTAGCGATATTTTTGTTTTAAGCGGCAATAATTTTTTCCATTTCTTTACCCTCCCAAGAGCAGAAAAAGTTTTTCGACTTAACTCCGCTATTTGAGGAACCCATGTCAAAGTACTATCCATCCTGATACCCAGATTCCTCACAGAAGTACCAAACTCCATCTTGCAATCATCAAGCATTACGGAAGGTAGTAAGGAGTAGTCAATTTTGGAGAGTTGCTTTGTGTTACCAAGGATGCACAACTGAGACTTGCTAGGATTTATCGACAGACCAAATGCTTTGCTCCAGGTGCTAATAATGCTTAAGTTAAAATTGACATGTCGTATGGCATTAGCAATATCATCAACCGCCGTTGTCGTATAAATCTGCAAGTCATCAGCGTAAAGATGAAAGGATAATGTCAGCAATGGAGTTAAGAAGTTTATAAATATGGAAAAAAGTAACGGAGATAGTACACCACCCTGAGGTACACCAGCACTGAGTCGATTATATGAGGACTGTTTATCATTAGCACGAATGCATTGTTCACGATCGATGAGGTAAGTATAAAACCATTCAATAGCGTTTGATGATATATTAATTGATTTAAGTAAAGCTAAGAGTATGTCGACATCAATTGTGTTAAAAGCATTAGAGAAATCTAATAAGGCTAGTATGGTAATATTTTGATTGTCTATCCCACTTCTTATATCATCGCATACTTTATTGAGTGCTGTAACAGTGCTGTGTCCCGGTCGGTAACCAGATTGGAAAGATGATAATATATTATTTTTAGCTAGGTACAGCGAAAGTTGTTGATGTAGAAAGGGAACTGTTAAAAATATGACAAAGTATAGGAAGCACAACGTTCAATGTCATAAGAACCATTTTACGGCTCACCCCATCAGCGCCAATTGCGTCCGACTTTATGGCAAGAATATGCCGTCTAATATCAGTGACAGTAACTGAATGGAAATTAAAAGGAGTAAAAGAGGGGAAAGGTTGTGAGGATAGTGACAAGAGAGTACTGGATTTAATGCTCTGGCTTAAGAGGTTCACACTAGTAAAATGCTTATTAAGTTGATCAAGATCCATTCTGTCGTTTATGAGTGTAGTTTTACGTTGTCGCCCAATGCCCATAGTATCGAGAAACTTCCATACTTTAGCAGGACTATTATTAGTGACTGCTTCGTGTATGTGTTTTCGTTGAGCATCTCTACAGACTTTGCTACATCGATTCCGTAGTTTTTTATATTTGCAGCGGTTAGCATCCGTAGGACTTATTTTAAATTTGGTTTTTGCCCTATTCCTTTTCGACATAAGAATTTTAATTTCGTTCGTAAGCCATGGAGCTGGTAAATGTTTAAGCTTGACAGGTCGTAAAGGAGCATGTACATCGAAAAGGTCAATTAGCAATGAGTTAAAAATACTAACTTTATCGTCAGTTGTCGGTGCGTTTAGAACAGTATCCCAAGGTAGCCGGTTCAGATCCTCCAAAAAACTTTCGTTGTTGAAGTTCTTGAAGCTTCTACGCAACACGACTGTTGGTTTTTGTTTTGGCGGGCGAATCTTATATGAGAGGTATATAAGATCATGATACGAAAAAGCCTATGCTCCAAGTTGCCCATGCATTAGAACTCTATCAGTAGACGATACTATTATTAAATCCAGTAAAGAAGGAGGGCAGTGTGGAAAAAAGTGAGTAGGATTGGAAGGGAGTATATCTAAATTGACGCTCTTTATGGTATTTGACAATTGTTTTGTACGCCAATCATTTTTTAGCAAGCAGGTGTTAAAATCACCCATTATTATAACGTGATCTGCATCTGGTACGTGATTTTCCAGCAATTCTTCAAATGTCTCGAAGTAATTAATTTGAGATGAGGGACTATAAAATACTCCGAGTAACAATTTTAAAGTACCGAAATGTACTTGGATAAATAAATGCTCAGATGTTCTTGAGTATGGTGATGGCGATTTGTCCAGTATGCTAAAAGGAATATGACTACGCAAATAAATATCAACACCTCCACCACCCTTTTCAGTTCTGTCGTTGCGTATTAAGTGAAACCCTGGCAATGCAAACGATGTCGAAGGTAAAGTACCCTATAGGTTTTGATTAGGCGGCGAATTTCGTACAAAATGCAATAAAATTGATGCATAAATGCTCGTATCTTTAGATTGCGTTGGAATGCGATTGCTTTTGATTGACTTGGAAGCTTGATTTTTTCTGTATTTCATGGAATTTCAGATCCGAATATTTGATATTAATTTCAGCTTGATACCTCTACGCCAACGTCAAGCCTCAAGCCACGTACGTGGGGATTGTGATTGATGGTATTCTCACCATGAAGACCTAGGTAAAGCGGCAAAGCAACAAAAGCCGCCCTGTACATACTGAGGCCCCTATTAAGATTACGCCTCCCACTACAAACGAAGATGCAACTCTATAGAACTTACGTAAGACCGCGCCTTACGCAAGCCGCGCCATCATGGTACGCACTAGCCACCTGCCTCCAGATTGTGCAAAACACCGCCCTACGACGCGTCACTTAGGCTTGGGCTACTACGTGACGACTGCCACGGTGCATAAAGACCTCCGTATGGACAGTCTGGAGGACCACATCAGTCGTCAGGAGAGTCGGCAGTAGCGGAAGTCCGCTACTGCCGACGCCTCTTATTATATCCATTTGCAGAACATCGCTCCATTGCACTTGCGCCAGCCGGAAGCAGGATACCCCGAGACTTCATTCCAATATCGGAATTCTAAGCTGCTGTCGTGGTCGCTGGTTGCCTAAGCTGGGCCTCCCTCGGGTAGCGATAGCCACAGCCCACCATCTAGACTTATACTTTATATTTTTTTTTCTATGTCCAGAAATACATAGGAGTAATCTATTAAGCTATTAACTAATTATACAAAAGCAAATTAATTTGTTGATTGCATTGTCATGAATATAAAGATGTAAATAATTACTCGCCAAGTTATTAATACCTATTACTACACTTAAAGATATCACATTATATTCTTGTCATTTCAGGAAAACTAAAGCGAATTCATATTTTCATATTTTCTCGTTTTTAAATATAAAAAAAATATATAAATGAATAGATATGATTTTAAACAACGTTATGGTAGTAAATGTACCTATGTGATACGTATTTTAAACATTTTCGGCGTTAACTTTAAAAGAAATGTATTTTTAAAAGTTTGTAGGTAAGTTTCATGTTTTTCTTTGTCAATTTCCTTGCACAAACCAGTTCCAGTTAATTAAGATTTTTCTATTTTATACTAGTGATCCGCTCGCGGTTCCTTTTGATTTCCGCTAACCAACTTGAATAGTGCGACTCTACTATTGCTTCCATAATTTTAATATGCATATAAATTTAATACTATTAATGAGAATTTCAGTACTTTAGTTACGTTATTAAATTAAGGTTTCAATATAAAATTCGATATAGATAAGTTCAGAGCAGGATAAAAATCAAACAGGACGCCTTATTAATGTTACAAAGATTTTAAAATTTTAACGCTTTATCTTGCTTTGCCTTTTTATGAGAGTGAAGAAGGAAAGAATTACTTTCCTCCGAGTTGAAATCAAACCCACAACATTTACGCTTACACTGTTTTTTAAAATATTTCACTGTCTAAATAACTAATAAAAACTAATTTGTTTTCTTTGAGTTATGTTTACCAACACTCTTGCTGCATGCCAGAAGGTATCATGACTGTCCGGTATTCTATATGTCCGATATTTGCTCTTGAGCATACTGGTGCGCATCCCTAAATCCTCGAGCCGACACTGTTTTACTTTCATCCAGTCCGTAAAAATGGTGTCCCTCGACCTTCATATCCCTTTCTTTTCATCTTTTCCTTAGCCTCCCTATTCTGTCTATCATATTCCCCCATTTTACTTGTCCAAAGGTAGAGGAATATTCTCCCTTTGGTTTGTCCTATTATATAGGTTTTGGAGTTCAGATTTCAATGGCTTCAGAAGAGATTGGGTTACTAGCACAGCACAGCAGCACATCACCTTACACCTGCGACAAACTAAGAAAGTAGAAACTAAGCTTTACAACATTGGAATATTGCCTCTCTAACCGGACGATACAGAGAACTTACAGATGTACTCATGAGAAATCGAATCCAATGTGCTCCAAGAAACTCGCCTACAGGCAATAACGGCATGGTGGTAGTGGTGTAGTAGGGAAAGGGTTGATTGAGAGCGTTACCACCAACTTAATCAGTACTTATGCTTCCCAGGACGGCTGTAACGCGGACAAAAAGGCGTAATTTTAGGAGCAGTATGAAAAGGTTCTACATTCTATACCGACTACCGAAGTCTTAGTTGGAGATTGAATTTGAACGGTCACGTCGGTAAAGTTGCTGACCAGTGTGATAGTGTAAACGGTGGTTTTGGACACGGTCTTTGCAATACAGAGGGTGAAAATAGTCTAAGAGCCTGTATTGCGTCTGATCTGATATTGGGGCTGTCTTGAATACGTTCTTACACCGTTTGGTAGTAAATTTGAGTTGAGTGGGTCCCACTCAACTCAAATTTACTACCAAACGGTTTCATATGGGCAGGGTAACTAACTGTAAAGTCTTTCCAGGCGAAAGCCTGACAGCCCAACATCGTCTTCTTGTCGTGGACTTTAACGTGACTCCGAAGAGGAGGAAACCAAGACACGTGGGCCTCGGAACAGGTGGTGGTCGCTGAATGGCCTCTTTTCACCTACGACAATTTATCTACTTAGCTCCTATTATAGGTATAAAATATACCTTTATACAGGGGCGGTTCTAGCTCGTGTAGCGCCCGTATGCAATGAAACCCTAGCTCTCCCTAGGCCTGACCCTGATAGGGAGCGCCGCGGCTCCTGAGACAGCGGCGTCCGTGTGTTTTGCGCACTCTGCACTATAGGTTAAGCCGCTCCTGCCTATATGTGTATAAACATTAGCAAATTACAATGTATTTTTTACCGTATTGCAATGTTTAATTGATATTTAATTATAAAACAAGCAATTATTGATTTTAGGCAATTAAAATGCGACTTGTGCCTACTTTGATAAATATAGCTATTTATTGCAAGTACAAAATAGAAATGACGTGTTTGTAAGAATGTTGTGGTCTTGACTATTTTATTTAATCGTTTTCAATGTTAGATATTTACAAAGCCACTTATATATTACGTATAAGTTATGACTGACCAATCATATTATATCGATCATACGTTCTTGTATCGTACATTTAGTTGTTTGCGAACTGCACCCATTAACATTTACCTAGCTACCGTCACAGATAGCGAAAGTCAATATTTTACTATATGTTACATTAATCAAAACCAGCACATATATGTTTAAAATGTAGTAAACACTTATTTAATAAAAACTTACAGACTTACATTTGTGCAGTAAAAAATAATACGTTCCAAAGTATTTCTTGTTGCATACAATGTGTGTATTTTAATCAATTTATATTTACAGATTCTTTTCTTCTTTTTTGATTCTTTTGTTATATAGAAATATTTTATATAATAAATATTTATGTACAATTTGAAGACATCTGAAATCTGAATAATAAAGACATATTTTGTTAATTCATTTATTAAAAAAGTGATCCTGTATATATTTTAAACAAAATTAATAAATAAGTGCTGTTGATAAGATTCCCCTTCAAATTGTAAATTAACTGTATAAATATTTACTTCCTTTTAAGAAAAGTATATATTTTTGATCACATGCTTATCTTGCAATATAAATATTATGTTAAAAATCTCTATCTACATATATATTGAGATTTTAATTCGTTTCCAATTCTCCATTTCACGAATTTATATAGGTGTAGGTACATGTCGCAGCCATGTACCTACACCTATCAACTCCGAAAAGTCAGAATATATAAGTATTTCATAGATCATATTTCAAAATCATTACAAATTTATATTTAATTTCATACAAAATAAGTGCATATACCCGCAAACTTAAGTTGGTAAACTTTTATAAGTTGTACTTCTCATTGACCTACATTCCTGAAATAGGTACAGAAGCCTCAGCAGGCGAGTTTGACTCGCAATTAACTTTTTTTTTTAATATTTTTCAGAAGAACGCGCAAGTTTCAACATATTTTTGTTAGATTTGATATATTTAAAAAATCTATACATTTATTGCGACCAGTCGTGGCGCAGGGGCACAAAGTGTGACTGTAAACGCGACTGGTTGTGGGTTTGATCCCCATTCGAGGAAATGAAATATTTATTTAAATTTATATTTCCATTTCTTCGCTCTGGTATCGAGGCAAAGCGGGACATTGAGTTTCGCTACTCAAAAGGCAATGCCAATGAAAGTGGGGAGCAAAGTGTCTTAACATTAGGTTCCCTCTGCCTACCCTGCTGTGTGCGGGATACAGCGAGAAGCTAATTTATTTGATTTATTTTGTTCTATACGAGCCAAGTAAGGTAAAGATATATGCATTATAGAGCTTCATGAGAGTCAGAAGAGAGTCAGAGTCAGAATTGTATAAGTATAAGACAAAGTCGGTATATTTATACAAGTAGCCTGTATTGAATACGTCCTACACCGTATTGTTTACTTAAAAGTTATTTTTTATTATCTATTTTATAATAGGCACGTTTCTTGGTTCCGTAATGGTTATGAAACCTCGATTTCCTTGATCTATACAATAGAGACGTCGTGGTCGCGCTCCAGACGGCTATATTTCTTTGAGAGAAACTTACGTGGCCGTTTTACGGTTCGATAAAATGCAATTTTATTTTTAACTGTTTTTAGCACAAATATGGCTACTGTATAATAAAGTTAGTTTTTTATTAAGAAAAACACAAGGTTAATTATTTATTTACCAATATTATTATCATTTTATTTTATTACTAACAAATCTTTGTTTCGCCTTGTAAAATTGACAACAAAGGACATACTTAGTTGTGGAATTAGTCTTCTAAGCTCTTTTACGATTTGTATAGTTATTCCATATTTAAGAAAGAAAGAGATATATAACTTGTTTGAATGAGCGGAACTCAACGCTGCCCTTTGCCTCGTTATCAGAGTGAAGAAATGTAAATATTAAATATTTCGTTTCCTTGGGAATCGAACCCACAACCTGTCGCGTTTGCAATCGTAGTCCTGCACCGCGACTGGCGATCTAATCTTAGATCTATTGAAAACCCTTTTTAACAAAGCGCTCTAGGTTAGGGCGGATTATTCGATCATCGCTAGACTTGGCGCCGGGGACCACAGATATGATCAGGATCAGGGCTTCATTGTCTTGGATATTATTATGCTAACCTAGCTTAATAGTAGTCTTATAAGAGACATTGCAGCTTTGTTTTTTTTCAAAATATATGTAAATAGGATAACCAGGTTGCGTCAAAACGCCACAAGTAAAGAACAAAGCAGGGCTAGAATGCTGCCTACTGATAGTGATTGTCCGATTTAAGAAAAACATTGCCAGTTGTTAAGTTAGCATAATTTAAATTCGATTATAATTCGTTCAATGATTCTGAGATTAACTTAAGTATGCTTGATAGAATAATAATTGATAGATTGGCAACACTTAAGTATAAAATATAATCGTCATGGTGGATATTGTTAAGGTGGCTTCGAATGTGTTACTTAAGCAGATACAAAGAAGGATAGAAATTTTCATAACGATATACTATACAATATAATATTCTTATACTTTCTTTCTTTTTTAGCTTTACGGTGTATCCCGCACACAGGAGAGTTGGCAGAGGGAACCTAGTGTTCCTCGACATCAGATCATAGCGAAGAAATGAAAATATGAAATGTTTAATTTAATATTTTCGTGGAGGCCAGACGTGGCACAAACTGTAAACGCGACTGGTTGTGGGTTCGATCCCCACTCGAGGAGATGAAATGTTTATTTAAATATACAGGATGGAAGTGTCAGCACCACTTTAAATGAAACCATCCGCAATCAGCGCCGCGCTTTGCCTCGACACCAGTTTGAAGAAATAAAAATGTAAATCTAAATAAATATTATATTTCCTCGAGTGGGGATCGAACACACAACCAGTCGATTTTACAGTCACACTTTGTGCCCCTGCGCTACGACTGGTCCCTATACTATAACTATATATAATATATAATGTTGTAAGTAAGTATAGTGCTTTATTCACAATCATTGGTAAAAATCTTAAATAAGTAATGTTTTTTGTCTTGATCTATCTATATACAATATAAAAATAAATGATTATATACTTATTAAGAAAACGTTGCGGAATTAGAACCCGCGCTTCTTTGGAAACCTTCCAACCGCTCTGACCAACTAAGCCATACGTTGTCATCGAGCTACGTCGAAATTCTTATAGGCTTGTTACAGCTTATTTGAAAAAAATAGTATTCTCTCTTGCTAAGCGATAATTCTAAGTAATTGTCTTTGGTTAGCGGACATTTTTAAAAATCTCCCTACACAGATGCTAACAACATAAATGATGAAATGTACCTACTTGTCTAGGATAGATACCATTATAAATATACTTATACTTAGTCTTTCCATAAATATTGTTACAAAAAAAACATTCTTTTTTTATTGTACGTAACATTTTTTACCATTACAGTATGTTAGATTGATACATTAATTAAAAACCTCGTCAATCAGCTATACGTGTGTCTATATATGTGGATAGTCGATCAAAGTAAAACCATTACAATAATTCGAAGTGGTCTCCATTGGCTTCAATACAGGTGAGACCAGTTATCAATAGCAGCACACACTCTTTCACTATGTGAAAAATTCTTCACTGCCAATCCTTTTTTAAATTACCAGTTAAGAAATTAACAATGCATCTCTTATAGGTGTGTCATCTTTTAAAATACGCGACACGATTCTAGGTGCTGTTTTCATCTTCCGAGATAAAATCTTTTGCTTTCAGACACGATCTCTTCGAACTTTTTTCTTTACTGCTTTAACCGCTTTATTTTTACGAACACTACGTGGACGTCCAGATTTCGTCTGTTTCATTATACTTATCAATAGCCCGGTTCACAAACATTTGACTAAATACCAAGCGTATGCAGGATTTTAAACATTGTATTTGGCTCCCTACTTTATTACCTTACTTCGTGTAATGCAATCACAGCGATTCGGTTCTCTTTATGACGCCACTCTATTTTAATATCACAAAATATTTTAGAATAATAAGTATATTGGCGCGAAAAGAGAACACAATAAACAATCGTATAAAAATGACAGATTCCAAATTCAAAAGTAATATTTTGTTTTTAATAGATTTTATGTATCTACTACATATATTTATTCTCAGCACAAGTTCTAAAAAAAATACATTTTTTATTTCAAATTATAATGTGTTAGCCGTTTGTAAAGAAAAACAAAAATATAATAAATCAGCTATAAAAATAAAATTAGAGTTACTCCCTTTTCTATTCGTAATGATTTGGGATTAATGATTTCAAAGTGTGAAAACTAAAATATTTTAATATAATTAATAATTGAATAAGGATCTGTTTAGTTATTTTTCTTATTTTGTATGAATATATAAAATAAGAAATAAAAAATCACTTTCAAAGTAACTTGAAATAACAGCAAATAAAAAAAAACAATTTAAAGAATGTATTATTATATGTATACGCCTATATATTTAATACAGCAATAAAATATTTAAGCTGATTAAGTATAATACTTCCTTTTAGCATTATCGAGATAGAATAGATGCAAAATGTACGTTACAAAATTAGTCTAATATAAAACTTTTATAATAATAAAATCTGTTTATTTGTTTATACTTACTCTTATAAAATACTAGCGGCCCGCCTGCGGCTTCGCCCGCTTTAACTAAATGATTATTGATTTAATAAACAGATTTGATTGACAATTATAATAATTTTTAATATGATTTTTTATTACTTTAACCTGTAATGTTCTAATATGATTTTTTATTACTTTAACCTGTAATGTTCTAATATGATTTTTTTACTACATTATCGTAATTTCTATAAGAATTTTTGATTGTTTTGAATTCAAAAATACGACCATTGTTGATATTTGATATTTATAAAATATATATAAAGCTAATTATTTATTACACGTATAGATATATATTTGTAACATTATGTTTTTTTAACTATGTAATGTACGTCTCATCATAATTCTAAAACTCTGTTAAATGTGCTGATGTCAGTCAATAATTTAACTCTTTCAGAAACAGCATTAAATGTTAAATTATTGATTTGAAGGATTCATAATATTCTTTGTAAAATAACTGTAATGATTGCATATTAATTCCTGTACAGTTTTTAAATTAGTTACATATATTATTTATTAGCTAAATGTACAATTGGTAAATATGTAGTTATTACAGAGTACACGTAGAAAGGATATTTTTAGGCATTTTTATATAGATTTATTTCAAACGACCAAACGAACCGAAGAATCTATGTATTTACTTAATATTTTTTTGAAGATCAAATCGGTCTTTATTTCTGTGTTGAATTAATTACGACTTAAACTTAACTGTTATGATTTATGAAGATTACCTTCACTCCACTAACAATTCTATTTTGTTTACTTTATTGTATAAAATATTGTATAATAGGGCTTCAAAAATATATATTTTTATCAACAGTCATATAACCAAGACGTATCGAATGGCATTCTATGGCCAAGAATCTTACCAGCGCGATTGCTAAATAACATTCACAGGCGCAAAGTAATGCCTTGAGTTCATTCAAATGACGATAACTTTTTTTTAACGAACCGATTTTGATGAAACAAACTGTTAATTGTTGAGTTAAAATAAATCAATTGGTGGAACTTTTAAGTAAATCGATTTAGTGCTTTCAGAGAAAAATGTGACCATACATATCGACAGCCAGACAGACAGACAAGAAATTTTAAAAAAAAAAATTGCTTTCTATTTTTTAAGTGTCCCTCTATCCATTTCAGTCAAAATTACTAAATGTACAGACTTATAGAGATTATATACTCTTAGAGGCCAGTCGTGACGCAGAGACACAAGCGTGCGACGGTAAACGCGACCGTTTGTAAGTTCGATTCGAGAACATTAAATATTTAATATTTTCATTTCCCCGCTCTGTTAACGAGACATAGCGCGACGTTGCATTTCACCCACTCAACACGTTATGTTACGTATTTTTTGTCGTGGGGGGGCTGGACTTTAGCTTTGAAAAGATATGTTCGTGTAAATGTGTTTTTTTTTTCAGGGCAAATTTTGTTGTAAGTAAAATTTTTAGGGTAGGCACCAGACTATTCTGGCGTGGACACGGCCCATCCGACTCTCCCCCTTCCTACGCCCATGAGTATGATGTTGGCTTCCGCCCCGCAATGTGGAATCTAGCAAAATGAACTTTACTTTTAAATACGAGCTATTTACGGGCCATTCCATCCCTCTATATTATGGTGCAATATATGAAGATACAAGAAGTCGATGAAATATTAAGACTTCAATGTAAAATGTAAAAATCTAAAATCGTAAGGTATTCTTCTTAAGGTATTAAAATCTTAAGCATCGTAAGGTATTAAAATCTTTTATACTAATATGTTAAATAATAGAATTAGAATAACCATACGGTTCTTCGATAGATAGAAACAACGTCTTTTATTATATACGAAATTTATTATAATTTTCGAGTCTAATATAAACTTCATTGTATACTTTAAGCTTAAATTAATAAAACAGATCAAAACATTATGCTCACAAGCTCACAATAAATAAAAGTAGATGCGTAAGCACGTCACAAACAAGGACCACTCGATCATAAATCTTTAGAGTCCTCTGGCACACATAAGAATAATTTTGAGCAAAACGTGTTAAAAGAATTACATGCATTCTGAATCCACATAGGTTTATCTTTCCACATTATGAACACATAGAACACTGGGACTCCAAGAGCTATAAAAGCGATACCTATACCGATTTCCATGGGTTTTTGTATGCCTGAGAAAACCACTAGGCTTGTACAAATAACGAGGAATGCGATTGGTAGTAGGAGGTTTACTCGTATAGGCCGGGATAGTTCCGGACGTGTGTACCGTAGCCACAGCAGTCCCGCCACTGAGCAGAGTATAAATAACGCCTCGACAGCAGTTACGTAAACAATCAACGACTCCACGCTGTTCGATGAGAGAAGCACGAGGGTTACTAAGCACTGAAAAGAAAAAAAAAACACAGTTAAATTGCATGATTAACGAAAGTAAACCTATATCCATATTGTTAAATGGAGAAAGAAAATTATTCTACTTTTATTTTAAACTTCTAATAACCATATCAAACTATAAAAAGTTTACTTTATAAAGGCCACGATTAAGGGAGTTATTATATTTTATAAAAATAACTATGGAAGTAATACGCTCATGGCACTGCAAATACTACTTTATGACAATGTCTCTAGAACATATTATGTAACTCCTTAAAACTTATTAGAAATCAAATATCATAAATGACTTTTAATAATTATTTATTCAATAGTTGACTTGTAAAAACACCCAAGGGATCTTACTCCCAAACTTCGAACACATGTGTGTTATACTAGTAAATTATCGAGTAAACATTATTATTTTAATTTATAATATATTTAATATTTCAATATAATTATAACTGTTTAAATAAACTATATTTAAATTACAAAATTAAATAAAAATATTTTTTTGTTATATTAAACTAGTAGCAACCTTTTCTTATCATTTCATTTTTATCACAAAGTCTTTCAGAAAAGACAAAATAAGAACAATACAGCTATTTGCTAGAAACATATATGGGAAACCTCTCACTACAAAAATTGAAAAACAGTTAAAAAAAGCGAAATAAGTTTGGGAAACTTTGTTTTCTTAGTTTACATTTTGTCTCGAGTCCAGTGGATTTTTATCATAACCACGACTTGCAAGATATAGAAACATTTAGGTACTATTCATATGTATATGTCCCAACTGCAACTTTTTGTAATATATCAAAGAATATCTAGTAGCCATTTACATTTCTATATCGTGATATATTACTGCAGAAAATAATAACTTAATATATGCCGGCATCAAGTTGTTGAGAATATTTTAATGTAATGTAGGTCAAGGAGAGCAACGAATGGACATAATATAAATGGCAAAAAAATTAACGAACCAGGCCAATGCTTTTAATAACCTATTTTCTTATATTTATTGCTTCTAATAACAAAAAATGAGACCAGTCGTGGCGCAGCGGGCCGAGGTGTGGCTGTAAAACCGACTATTTGGGGATTTCATCTCCCCACTCGAGGAGATGAAATATTTACTTAAATTTATATTTCCATTTCTTCGTTCTGGTGTCGAGGTTAAGCGCGGCTTTGAGTACTGCCACTCAACACGCAATGCCTCCAGAATTCGACAGAACGTGGGGAACGGAGTGTCTTAACACTAGGTTCCCTTTGCCTACGCTGCTGTGTGCGGGATACAGCGTGAAACTGATTTGATTTTTTTTATTTTTAATAACAAAAAAGACTGCAGTAGCTTTCTACATATGGCGATCAAAATGTAATATTATTGAACATAATGTTATATCATTACTTAATAATCGATTATTACTTTGTACTGCTACTGCTGATGTAAATCTAACGTTAATGGCAATTAACAATAAATAGAGAAAGCTTTGTGGTGAAATGTATTTCTCTTCAATTAGATAGAAAGTATATTGCTAAAATGGAAAATATTATCAATAATTATCTTTAGTTGGTTATGAGTAGATTTACATACAGTTGACTATCAAACTTACCATGAAAATTAAAGATGGTACGGGAGTTAGCCGCTTTATATCAATCAGAGAAATAGCAAGCGGTAAGTGGCCATTCCTAGCGCCAACAAAGAACAGCCTCGAAGACGCATAAATAGCTCCATTCAGAGATCCAAATGTACACAATGCCACAAATAACGGCATAATCCAGGACATTACACCAAGTATTTTTTCACTGAACGTGACAGCCACGGCCTCTGAGGAACGTATCTCGTCGTTAGAGAGAACTATAAAGTATGCTATGTTGGTCAATGCATATACTAGCGTCACCACTGGCATGGATATACATATTGCTCGAGGGAGGTTTCTGTAAAAGAAATAATTTTATTGAACTTATTAGTTGATAAATAGATAAGACAATATAATTTTAGTATAAAAAATCTTATATTTATAATACTTAATAGTTTTATTTTCTACTACACCGTAGCATTTGCCGCTCCATTCTCTCTGACTATCCCGCTAGGGATAAAGCATGAAGCTAAGTTAAGTTAAGTTTAAGTTTATTTTCTACACACCTGTGTTATACACCTTGGTACATAATAGTTAATACTTAAATAAGAAAAAGTTGATGACTAGTACGTTTTAATTAACGATATAGACTTACTTGTAAGGTTCTTTAAGTTCTTCTGTCACGAAGTTCAGATAATTCCATCCGGAATACGAGAACAATCCTGTATAAAAAGCTATGGAGATATCACCAGGCTTAGTGATGGTACCTTGCATCAACGATTCAATATTTTCTGTGTGTCCTGTGGACAGGTACCATATGCTGGCAAAGAACGGTACCAGTAACGCCAATATTTTTGCTACAGTAAAAGAATCTTGGACTCGAGTCACCCATTTAACGTTGAAACAATTGAGTGCGGTGAGAAAACCTGTAACATATCATTATTCATAATTAATAAATATGTAACAAACGTACGTACATATTTATTTGTATTTTTTAAATTATTACATTATTAATATATTTTATAAGTAATTAACTAGCCGCTATAGCTATACCTAATATACATTTCTTATTTATAAATTCACGAGAGTAGTAAGTTACTTTAATTTTAGTTTGACTAGTATAAAAATAGTAAATTGAATGATATTTACACATTAAAATAGTTTTCCATTCCCAGCCGTACGTAACTGGATAAAAATAAACTCATAATGACCAATGTTAAAATTCTTCGTAGAGCGATACCCTGCTGTAAAAGTACTTAGTTCCAGAAATATAAAGTAAATTATAAAATAATTAAGAATATCTCTCTATGTATAATAAGATATAATATATCTACTTTTTATATTAGTCCATCGTAGAAATGTGAACAACACAAAGAGGATAACTATGGTTTCAAAGCCTGATTAGGTGTTTCAAATGAAGCTTGATTTAGTTTATCTAGTATCTACTACTTAACATCTTCCATCAAATTATCCTTTTACTTATATACTTTTTCCAATAAAAAAAGAGTCATCGAAATCGGTTGGCGATATATTGATTGATCGTCCATTTGTCGCGCACATACTTAATGCAAATTTAAGACTTAAGTAATTTCCTCACAGATAACATTATCAGAAATGGATCAAATTAAAATGTGATCACGCGATAAGCACCAGCTTTCAAAAAAAAGGAACAGAATCAAATTCGGTTCACCCAGTCAAAAGTTCTAAGGTAACAAACAAAAAAAATATTCGAATTGATAACCTCCTCCTCACAGAAGTCGGTTTAAAATGAAACGAGAGCGATAATAAGACATTATGTGCCCTTAACGTACACCACGTTAGGTGATCGGATAATTTCGCACAAGAGTACGTGTCGTGATGCGGGAGGAAGCCGTCATTATCCTGTCAGGCACAATCAGCAGTGCGCGCCACTGGTACCCTGGAGCGGCGGGACAGAGGCGTTCATTCATATATTGTTATCGTATTCCCAACAATAGTGTGACTTTCATTGATGTTAATTTATTGAGGAGTGTATTTGCATTTTTCAAACGCTCTGTGGGATATTTTTTTTTAATTTATCAGTGTCACTCAGTGTCACGCTGTATCACGCCAATAGCAGGCAGAGGGGACCTAATATTAAGACAATTCATTCCCTACTTTCCGATGCTTTAGGTATGGCGTGTTGAGTAATGGAACTAAACACGCTGCGCTTTGCGTTGTCACTAGAGACAAGAAACTGTATCTATTAATTAGAGAGGGAATCGAACCTACAACCGTCGCGTCTATAAGCACACGCTGTGACAATCATACAAATACTAAATGTATTCATAGTTAT
Source organism: Heliconius himera (assembly GCA_021202915.1). Lineage (NCBI taxonomy): Eukaryota > Metazoa > Arthropoda > Insecta > Lepidoptera > Nymphalidae > Heliconius > Heliconius himera. Next base: position 88,448 of record JAJHJA010000930.1, read on the forward strand.
TTAATATCTGATAAGAATTGCAGGCAATGCTATAATTTTTAAACTTTTTCTTACTATACAGAATTATCAAGCATTTAAAATTCTGATCGAAGCTTTTTTGCTTTTTAATCATTTAACGAATAACAGCCGTCCATCCATCATGTTGGTTGTAAATTTAAGACATGTATTAAGTTGAATAAAAAGAAAAGCAGTTAAGTTTCAGTTCGTGGAATCGCTCTGTGGAGGAGAAACAAAATAAACTACCAATAATTTTAACTTGAACTTTAAGTCCCGCTGAGTACTGCTTATTTTGAGGTATGAGTACATAAGTTTAGATTAATATATAAATAAATATAAAACGAAGACGACATGTTCGTCCTAACCAAATTTATTTCTTAATGGGGTTCTGTATATTGATTTTAACTTAACTTTAAAAGCCATATTATATTGAAAAATACTTGTTTAAATTTTATATAAATTAAATTGTGCAACCAAGTACGATACAAACTCATAACCTGAATACTCACATGCTACAATATTACTAACTAACATACTAAAATAAATACGGCACAAAGTGTGACTGTAAAACCGACTGGTTGTGGGTTCAATCCCCACTCGAGGAGATGATTGAAATATTTACTTAAATTTATATTTCCATTTCTCCGGTCTGGTGACGAGCAGGCACGACACGCAACAACACGTAATGCCTTCGGCGGAAAGTGGGGAACGGAGTGTCTTAGAATAAGTTCCCTCTGCCTACCCTGCTTTGTGCGGGAAGCTGATTTATTTATTTTAAAATATTTGTAGTAATTTTGTACGGCTTAAAATTACCTATATAACATGTAAATTTTTGCATAAAAAATAAAAAGTAAATGCAAATGTATTTTTAAAGAGTAAATACATTACAAAGTTATAAGAAAAAGACAAGCTTTAAGCAATTAAGTTTGGGAGTTCGCAGAAAAGCTTTACCAAGAAGGTAAGTATATTGTCGAATTGTTTTTAAACGGGTTTGTATATTCAATATACCTTTACGAAGATTCCTGTACCTACATATATATATGTTGATACAGTGCATATTCCGTTTACACATGTATATATATAGGCTACATTTTACGCCAGATTTGGAGAAACCTTGTTGTAATATTTTTGTAAGGGAATGGAATTCGATTTTTACTGAATTGGAAATAAAATTGTAACTGTGAAAAATCCTTTAAAATAATGTCATAAAAAAAGAATATTTTTAATAATGTAAAAATTATTATTAACGATTTTATTATTTAATTAATTTAAATTTTACAAACCAGAATTGAAACTCAAATGCGTCATATAAAACATTGAAACGGTAATTGATTTTGTGTGGAATTCAAACATTTGTAATCATACGTAATATGGAAGTTTGTCCATAAAAAAAAAACAATCGAATAATCAATTTGGATAGTGTGTGTAAATGAGCATTGTTCTACTCCCGCCTAGCTTGTTTAACTGTGGTAAACTGAAATAAATATATGTACCATGTAAGTGTGCCACACATGTTTAGATAATCCATTACGATCTTAAATTGAATAAAATAATTTATATATTATAAGAAAAATATTTTTAGAAACTACAATATTATGAATCTTATATATACCCATTATGGTGTTGAAATATATAGAATAACGAAAAATGTATTATGCAGAAAGATAAGATGTTCCATATGTAGATTTAAATCTCTAGCAGGGTATTTAATATATACAACATATATGTATTACAAATCATTATACATTATACTAATCTCCTTAGATAATATCTTGAAATAAGTTCGATCTGAAGAAACGAAGTTTGGTAACGATAAATGGTAGCACGTGAAAAGCGAGAAATGCATGAAGATAAAAAAAGTATTGTTTATACTTACACGTGACGACAGCGGCGATGAGGCTGACAGCGTCTGTGGGCGGTTCACAAGCTGGCCATAAAGGCTTAAGTATATTCTGAGCAAATGTTAACGCGGTAATAGCGTTCCCTGTTGGCACCAAGATGAATAATGCCACCCAAAGGTATAGAAATGCGGGTAAATCCCCAAAAGCTTCTCCAATGTACGCGTAATCTCCTCCAGATTTTGGAATCATTGTACCTGTTAATAAATAGAAATTTAAACGTCAATAACTTCACGTTCGATGTTTTTTTTTTAAATAAAATTTATATTTATAATAAATAATTTGTCTTAGTTTAAACTTCCATAAATAATATTTTTGTTGGTAGATATACAAATTATTAAAAATTTTAAATATGTTTTTGTAAATACCGACTATATCATTAGTAGTGTAGTGACTATTAAATAGTAATAAATGATTTTTTTATCTATTACCTATACATTTTTTTATTATATACATAATTTTCAGGTATTGCCCTATAACTGATGACATGAATATTTTATCTAGGTACTGTAAAAGTCAAGTCCTTAGTCAAGTCAAAATAGGATACTCTTAAAAACATATATTTTATTATATCGAAAAGTCTAGTATTTTCATTAGAAATGTTGTTCTTTGTACCATATGTTTCTTTGTAAAATTCTCAAAGCAGTTGTTGTAACACGTCATACAGTTAAATCTTGCGTCATCATTTTTAGTATAATAAGAAGTTGAGTTTTTCGTTATATATTTGGTCCGCAATAATTTCAATTTAAGATCATCGACCTTTTCTGGTTCGCTGAAAAAGAAACTTGCCACACAACACTGGCAAGATGCAAGCGTTTCCAAGAATAAAGTTGCTTACATCAAAATTATCTTTTTTCTTCTTTCATAAACCTCAAGACAAAGACTAACTTATTTTTCCAAAAATATAAATTTTTAACGAAAAAAAAACACATTTTATGATAATAATAATCTGTTACACGACTTGTTTAATAATTGTCTTATTATACTGTGTAGGCATCAAATGTACAAAGTGAAAGAGAAAGCTCATTCAAAGAGCTTACGTATGTTCTCTAATTATTGCATCATATAGGTATGCGATGAAAATGTATTTGTTAACATTGTTATAGTAAAAATATAAATATATTTCATGTTAATAAAGTTATGTGTATCACAATCTAATTCGCGGTTACTAGAAAACCTTGACCTCCGTATGTGAAGGGGTGTAGCGCGATCTATACAGCAATACTGTTACTTAAGATGAATTATCTACTTATTTTTGGAGGTTTTAAACTTAAATCGGAGCATAATAAAGATAATTTTAAAGATATTTTAATAAGATATTAAGAAAAAAAATATTTTAAAGATTTTTTAAGTTACCTGACTCTACAATTTGTGTCTTTAACCTTCCTTTTCCTTTATTTTTTTTTTGTTTTTATTGTGTATAAAAAATGTTTACAGATTAAATGTGATTAACAACTTAATTGAGTGTCTGTTTCAAATGACGTAGGCAGATTATAATATAATAAATTTTAATTCAACAATGAGATATTGAAAAAAAAAATGTCAAAAATTTTCATTTCTAAATGTACTTATCTACATTATACATTATATTTTTCACTTCGAAGTTGGTAGACAATGGACATATGTACCAATATAAAAATATATTATTATTATAATTTTTAACAATTTTAAATAGTTTTTCCACACTTAGGAAGGGAAAATATTTTTTAGAACGTATTTTAAAAAAGTATTATTATGATAATTTTAAATATATTAGTTTAATCTTAAAATATATTTACGTTCTGATATTTAAATATATTTTTTGAATTATTCAAGAGTGACTTATTGACAAAAAGAAAAAAAGCTAAAAAGGAGCTTGCTGTAATACAAAATCATTTAGGTTTGTCCTGATTTAACGAAGCTACCCATAGAATAGACGGAAAAAATATCTATAATAATAAAATAATATAGAAAAAATAGTAAGATATTTAAATATTTACGCGCACTACTACATTTGATAACCGAAACAAATGTTTATAAATAGGACTATCGCCGCCGTCGCATCGTCGCATTCGGGTTGTCTATATGACGTCGATGGTCGTGGATTGAAATTCATTCTTAAATATATGGGAACGATTGTCGAAAAATTTAAGGCACGATGGCGTAAAAAAATTAGACACGTAGATGAAGCTAGAGACGCAACAATAACGCAATATCCAAAAAAAATTCAATTTACATCTAATTGATAAATGTAGCTACTTATATATACGAATATATAAATGATTGCTTTTTTAAGAATAAGAGAATATTAAAGAAAATAATATCCTTTTATAATAAAAAGCGCGTTTTTACACAATTTAGGATAATGGCGATTAAAATTACCTAAGTATATTTATTTTCATGCCATTACAATGTGGAATATGTTATACGAAATTAAGGAAAATACAAAATATGTAGCCGATGTTAAAGGTTACAGCTTATCCAATATGAATTACTTAATATTTATATTATAAAATTTAATAAAAAAAATTATACTACTGTTATACATATCCAATTTATTAAAATAAATCCTTATTTATCACAAATTGATATTTTACGTAAGAATTTTTTTGGTTAAATTAGATTTAATTCGCTAAGATAATGTTTTTGCAAACAACTACGCAAATATAGAAAAATTGACCGCGTTGAATATGAATCTACGACCTCTCGTACCCATAAAGAGCAATTTTTTTAACGCATTTAAATTAAAGTTAAGATAAAAAAAGTATATATGATAAATCTTATTGGAAAATATTTTTAGTCAATATTTTTTCCTTTTGTCACTTAAAAATCTTTAGCTTTACTTTTTGAAAATTTATAAGTAATTGTAATAGCAAGTGGATGAAACAATATGCTAATAAATGACGCACTACACTTACCTAATTCTGCATAGCATAGAGCTCCAATCATGGACATGAACCCAGAAAGTACCCATACTATTAGGGCCATGCCCTTCGAGCCCGCGTGCTTCAAGGCCAGACTGGGGGATACAAAGATACCGGACCCCACTATAACTCCCACAATAATCGCCACGCCATTCATTAGGCTCAATTCTTTTTTCAGTCGTATCCCTTCATTTGATTCCACTTCTGCGGATGTGCCAGTTTCACCTACATCCATCGACTTGGGTGTGAGACCCTCTGTAGCCGATACTTTAGCCATATTCAAGAGTTCAGTCAAATCGTTAACAATAACAAGCAACAAACTTCACTTTTTAATCAAAATGTTCACCATGATTTAAACAGAACACATGGTTTAATCGGGGCCTGTTGCGGAAACCGTGATCCTCCGTCACGCAAGCATTGCATCACACTGCGCTAAGCCACCGCGGGAAACACCACGTGCGAACTAAAACACCATCGGCCAGCCTTGTCCTGATAATAGAATGCCGCTGGTTTACCACCGAACAGATGCTGATAACACACAACGTAATGTAGTACACTATATTATTATTTACGAATAAATATCCTTTTAGAGAGGTTAAAATTTTCATTTAATATATGAATAAAAGATCACCATGTGAAATTTATAGAAGAATCTAAATAAAAAAATAATGGAATTTTTATTTAATTAGATCAAGTGTACACGGGAAAATTATATGCCGGTAACGATCGTGACTACTGCTCGACGCGGTACGGAGTACACGTTCAACGCTCCCCGGCCCCACTTTACTATTCAGTATTCATTTTACTTCCAAGTTAACCACGAGTCCGACAGTCTACCGCCAATACATGACTCAAGCGCGAAAACATCATAAATCGGTGCTCGTGTAGGGTAAATTAGAACGTAGTCGAATGATATTAAAGCATATTTTATGATCTAAGACTAGTTTTTGAATTCATTGCCAAGTTTGTACAACGGGTTTTGGCTGTCTCTTTCACGTCTCTTTTAACCACGTGTATGAGTGACACAGATTTTGAAGTACATAGTTTTAAAATTTCAGTCTGTTAACGTAAATATCCTTTTTGGTGATAAGGATTGGAAGATTAGGTTACTGTTACATGCTCATGCACCTATTGTATAAAGGATGTGATCAATTCCTTTAAAAAGTCGTGTGGGGTCAGTGACAAGTCTGTTAGATTGCAATATTGAATAGTGCTAGTGCTATTGGAAAATTAAAAAGTGATTTTAAAGTGTAAAATAGTTTATAGCCTATAAAATATAGTTTTAACATATTGCTTACGGAAACGTAGACAATTAAGCGCGTTCAATTTAAAGCTGCTGCTGTATTGCGTATTAATTTATTCACCTACGTACATATTATTAATATTTAAAATATTAAATATTTCAATGCAAGGCAAGCAGCGGCATCAGTTCCGCCACTCAACACACTATGCCTCGAGAATTTCGCGGAAAGTCGAGAATGGAAATCGGGTCGGGTCTTAATGAGGCACGGGAGTGCCTTAACACTAAATTGCCAGGGACCCTCTGCCCACACTGCTTTGTACGAGATTGGACGGGAATACAGCTTGAAGCTATAAAAAATATTTTTTTCACAAATAACGCAAGAGTTTACCGTTTTAATAATACTAGCGATCCACCTGCGGCTTCGCCGGCTTGAAATGTATGATTATTTATTAAATTATCTGAATAGCGATCGCGTTCTAACTTTTAATATATGTATATTTACTTCACTGCGCACTTATAGTAAGTGACGTCAAGTGCGAAGTTTTTCAATACCTTAAGGTAATGGCTTTTATAAATAGGATGCGTAATAATTACTGCTTATTAATTCCTTATGACATTTGTTTCTTTCTACCTATGTGCCTGTGTTGATCCATGGAGCGGATATCAATATATTTGTTTTAATTATAATAAATACATAATATTACTAAGAGTTATTATTTACGTTATTAAAGCCAATTAATTAATTTCTTAAATTACGCTATCATTTAATTATGTTGCTTTTTTACAATGTAACTTCATATTGGTTGAGGCATTTCAAAATCGATATCCTTCCGATATAGGACCTAAACGCCTGTGGCCATATATCGCACACGAAGAAGAAAGAAGAGTACCTAACACTATTAGTATTTATATTACATTCATGCAAAGCAGAGGCGTCTCGCAAGTAAAGTATAATTATTAGATAATAATTGTAACTCATAGATCACATGTTTCTCCTATGTTTTTTTTTCTTAGAAACAGTTATCCGAATACAAATAGAACAACGAGGCTATCATGGCGTAATATTGTTTGGCACCCGTCTATATGTTTTGCAAGTTCACAAAAGCACAGGAAACTTTATTAGTTTACGGGTAAACATGCACTCTCTTCCAGGTGTAAAGACTTCTTGGACCTCCCATAAAATGCTTTCAGAAATGCTTTCATGCATTTTTCTCGTGGGCCTTTTTGTAGAATTATTTATCGACTTACAATACTTTAGTACATTACTTTATTGTATCTCTGCTAGCTTACGCGGCGCACGCGACTAAAGCTTCCAGAAGGCTAGATTTTTTACGACCTTTGCAACAATAATTGTAACGTATCAGTCCATATAAAACCACCACGAATTATATACTAAAACCTTCCTGGTGAATCACTCTATCTATTGGTAAAAATTGCATGAAAATTCGAGCAGTAGTTTTATGTGTATAGCGAACATACAGACAGACAGACGCGGTGAAGGTGAACTACCTATATTGGTAACGTTATGTTAAGCATTTCATTAAGCATGGTAACGCTTTAGCATAGTTTGAAGGTAATTAAAACATGACTTGTATAAACATTTGCAATAAATCTCCCGTATCATTGTGACGTAGAGTAGTGGAATCGCTTTCACAAGCTTATAAATGTTTAGCTTTGTTCAATTCAGTCAAAGGTATTACATAGCGCCTTCAGCTTGTCGCTGTTTCATCGTAAATCCGACGTTTCCAGCTTTACGCTGTATCCCGCATATAGCAGGGTAGACAGAGGAAGCTAGTGTCAAGAAACTCCGTTCCCCACATTCCGTCGAAATTTCTTTGCCTTCGCACCAGAAGCAAACAAATGCGAAATGCAATTGCGAAAAAAATTAATAAATAATAATTCATTCCTCCTAGTGAGAATTGAACCGACAACCATCATGTTTACAGTCACACGCTTGTGCTACTGCGCCACGACGGCGTCATACGTGGAAAACATATTAATAGAGTACTACATTGTACTGGCGTAAATATAGTTTTATTAATCAGGATACATTTATTGGCAAAATAGCAAATTTTGTAACTAATAAAACCAGTATGTGCAATACAATTAATAAATATATTTATTTACAGTCATGCTGAAAATTAAATGTAATATATTCTAATTGGATATTTTTATGTGTGATATGTAGGTTATTTAATTTTTAAACCTAACAATGTAAATATATTAAAACAAGTTTTTAATAAAAAATATTAGGTATATTTCATAAATATTCAAAATTAACGCTTATCACATAATTTAAAGCAGTAGACAATTAATCAAGAATCTTCTGTACTTTCTGGGTACTTAAATATCCTGGCAGTGCCATCATCTGAAGTGGTAAGAATAATATTTTCCTGTTTATTATACGTCAAGTCCATTATAGCCGACCAATGTCCTGTCAAACCAAATTTTAAGTCTCCAGATCTCGCTTCATATATGCGTACAGTTCCGTCTAAACAGCCAGTGACCAACTGGTCATTCACCCATGTCATCTTTGTAACTCCGGCTGCGAATTCATCATCAGGTTTAGCGCAATGATGGCGAATCATCTGCCGGGCTGTGTCCCATATTGTTACAGATCCTTTCAATGTGCCTGCATATTAAAAAACCTAATGTTAATATTTTGACTATATATTATTTATTTTTAATTCGAAAATTTTGCGATAAATAATACTTTTCCGTATCTATTTTAATTAGTGGCAGCATTAATTGTAATGTAACAGTACACGGAATATCTTATATATGTTATAAACTCTATTGTCATAAAGATGAATAAATAATTCGAAATTTGTTTAATATATGTACTTAATATTAGTTATTATGCTTCTTTGTTTGTATTTATATACTTCGCTGTATAAATTCACTTCGACAGAATATATCTATACTCGATTCACGAAGGCATGACATAAAAGGTAAACATGGCAAAAAAAGGTTCTTTTACATTACAGGTTTGATGGAGTTATTATATTAATTAAAAATATATATTTTAAGTATTAATTCGCTAATAACACTATAAATAGCCATAAAATTTATTATAATATTATCTTACAATTGAAATAGAATACCAGTAAAGCGGGGAGAATTTTTTTTTACAAAATTCTTATTATTTTCCAAATTGTTTTTTTTAAATATCTTATTATTATCGAAATATAATTTAAATATTTATATTTTCAAATTTTATAAAATTGCACTCTGTATATATAGTAAATAAAAAGAAGTTAAGTTAAAATAAACGAAAACGAAAAGTAGTAAGTAAAACAACAATAATAAAAATAAAGATTGTTTTCATATTTAAAGCCGAGAATATTTTAACTTAAAATTTAAAAATGTTGGTATGCACTCGGTTTTTTTTTATTTTCAATAATATTTTTTAAATATGTCATGTACATGTAAAAACACCTAAAAGTCAACTTCTTCTCAAACTTCAGACACATTTTAGTACTATAAAAATAAATTATATCTCGTAATTAATATTTATATTAGAACATTATAGTTCTAATAAAAAATACAACAGTAGAAGCTTGGTGAAGCTGTACTCACCATGTGATAAAAGAAGAGCAAAACATGAAAAATAAAATTAATTTAATAGATAATGTGGTTGACCGTTTCGTCATTAATGTTGGTGACAGAATCCTCCGAATTCTGATAAATAATTGAATAATAGATATATTAATATTTATTATCCTAATAGTTAAGTAACTTTTAGTAAAACTTGTACATTTTCATTTTATTTTTTGCTATTCTTATTTTATACAAAGATATTTTATATATAACATTCAAGCCCAACAAACAATAATGTTATTTATAGAAAACTCCACGTTAAATAAATTAAATATAAATAAAAAAATACAATAAAGTTTGAGAAACAGAATTTTCTTGTTTACATTTTTTGTCATGCCATAATGAATCGAGTTATAGTATTTAAACTAGCTATCTATGTAGCTCCTATATGTAGCTCCGAATATGATCAACGACTTTTTTAGAACTAATAAAATAGAACATTTCTTCCATACTGAAATATATTTTACTATTTTTGCAGCGCACGCGTTAACCAGTAGATCCCGAGATTTTAGTGTTTAAGCAAACAAACACACAAACTCTTCCGCTTTATTATATTAGTATAGATAAGAAGTTACAAGCCTATTTTTTAAGTCAATTAATTTACCAGTAGCATAATAAATCACAAGACGTATCTAATGTAACGAAGATTAGAATGACAGCAGTCATCATAATAATTAAGGACCATTATCGCTCCCTTATTAGTAGCTGCCTCTTTTTTGTTGTAGTTTCAAATCATACATTATAGATTACATAGATGATGGTCATCGTTAGGCAGTGATATAATTGCGGGTTCAATCCCCATGTGTGGGAAAAATCCTTTTAAGCTATTTTATCTCAATTCTCTCGTCTAGTAAAATAATAAAATTTTACGTGTTGTTATAAGCCGTCAAATCAAGTCAAGAGGCCAGTCGTGGCGCAGGGGCACAAAGTGTGACTGTAAAATCGACTGGTTGTGAGTCGATCTCCACTTATACACTTTCTTCGAAAAGAAATATTTATGAACATTTATATTTTCATTTCCGCCACTCAACATGTAACGCCTCTAGAACAGGGGTTCCCAATTTTTTCTTTATCAAGGACCACTTTTATATCATTCTTGGTAGAACGGACCATTATGCATATAGGTATGATAAAAATTTACTGTGATAATCAAACAAAAATTTCGCCTCACCATCCCCAGTCATAACATTAAAATTGTTCACGGACCATATTTAGTCTTCTACGGAACACTGGTTTTGAACCAGTGCTCTAGAACTTGGCGGAAACTGGGGAACGGAGTGTCTTAACACTAGGTTCCCTTTGCCTACCCGGCTGTGTGCGGGATTGTATAATAATAATTACATTTGGGACCATTGTGGCACAGTTTTTGATTTTATACATGGATATGAACTTGCTTCCTATGGAATGCACTATTTTTATTTTATTGTTCAGCTACCAACACAAAGCGCGGCGTAGAATTCCGTCTTTTAAAGCATAGTCATCTCAAAAATTGGGAAAAAATGAGAAACAGAGTGTAGAATAGATACCATGCCACATACAGTTAAAGCAGTAAAAAAAATCGATATGTACTATAAGACAAAATGTTATTGGTGGCAATATGTTTAATAACGTAAAGAAGCAAAAACAATGTTTTTTTTACATTTTTGCCTGTTTCTCTGTGGGTTAGTTAAGCTTATCTCAGAAACCACTTCACCTTTTCACAATTTAATAGCAGTTTTTGCCTTTTTTTTTGGAAGCTTCCCTATACATTTAGTGTTAGTTTTATTTTAATCGATTTATTAATAAGATACTTATACCATTTAAAAAATGTTGTTTGACAAAATTACTGTAACTGTTTTATGGAATTGGCTATAACTTTACTTTTCAATATAGGTGCAGATATTAATTTAAAAATGATATTAAAAAATTACAGAAAACAAAAGAAATGCAGATTAGTAAACTAATAATTATGCATTATAAATGCATATATAGCCTGTTATAATAGCAGGCGAAGCTGCCAACTAGCTAGTAAGTAATATAATTAAATTAAAATTAAATTAGCTTCATGCTGTATCCCGCACACAGCAGGGTAGGCAGAGGGAACCTAGTGTTAAAACACTCCGTTCCCCACTTTCTGCCGAATTCTGGAGGCATTGCGTGTTGAGTGGCAGAACTCAACGCCGCGCTTAACCTCGATACCAGAGCAAAGAAATGGAAATATAAATTTAAGTAAATATTTCATCTCCTCGAGTGGGGATCGAACCCACAACCAGTCAGTTTTGCAGTCACACTTCGTGCCGCTGCGCCACGACCGGTCTCTAGTAATATAATTATTTATTTTATTTGACTTTATGACTATGACACCTCTGCTGTGTGTTTTCAGTCAGTTACTTAATGGTGTTTGATTTTTTTTTTGCTTCTTGCTGTACCCACATACATTAGCGTTGGCAGAGGAATCCTAATGTTGAGAGACCTCATTCCCTACTTTTGAGACTGCTCTAATTTATGAGACAAAGTATGTTAATATTATAATAAAATATACATGTATAAATAAATATATGTATATTTTATTATAATAAAATTTTGTTTATAAACCACATCCATCATCATAATTTAACAGATTAAGGCAATATAATACAATACTGGTACATACCTAAGGCAATATTTCCCAGTTTTACATCAGGACAAAAAGCAACAACTTCTAGGTCAAGTTCTGTATTGATTTGTGCAACAATTTTCCCATTATTAGAAGTCACTAGGACCACTTTACCTGTAAACAAATAAATTTATTTTGTTTATATGTTTTAAAATTAAATATGATAATAAAATACATTGTTTTCTAATAATAGTTACCATCAGATGATATAGATGCTATAAGGCTATTTTCAGGATGAATATCAATAGCGATAACACGACTTTGATGAACAGAAGCAGGAATTTGGTGCAATACAGCAGTTGTTTTAAGGTCCCAAATACGAATTGTGCCATCTGTGTAACCAGCTGCAAGCCGTACTCCATCAGGAAATATCTATATATAACAAAAATATTTGTGAATAATATGGATAATTGGAATATTAATTAAGTGAATCAATTATTTTAATTAATGAAATAATGCTGACATTGTAATCTCAAACTACATACTTTACCACATTCAGATTTTAAATTATGGCCTTTTAAAACTTTAGTCTCTCCAGATGGTATTTTAAATACAAATATATCTCCACCATCTGTTCCACAAATCAATACTCTTGCTCCAAAATGCCACAAACTCCATGTAAGATCGCCTGTTTCATATTCAAATACAAGGGGCCATGGCTCTCTTACATCATCTCCTAATTTACATTTCCATATTTGCACAAGTCCACCCATATCAACAGTTGCTAAATATGCACCATCAAAGCTAAATCCTACAAAAACTATAGAATCTTTGTGGTTGCTGCATTCCATTAAAACTTCTCCAGTTTCCACTGACCACACATAAGCTTTATCGTCTTCCCCACCTGTTACTGCAATTTTTCCATTGGAATGAACGTCACAACAAAAGACAGAACCATTATGTTTTTCAAACGCTAAAGCTGCGAGGTCTTCGGGTTTTGGCATATCTCCTTCCATTTCATCTGGATCTTCGTCAATTTCTTCCATTTCCTCATCTAGTTGTATTTCTTCCATAATCTCAATAACTTCAACATCGTCTTCATCTTCGCCATGCGGAGATCCAGATCCCTCTTGATATTCTTTCATTTTTTAATTTTCAAGAAAGTAAATACAAAAAAAGTAAAGGTAAGTATGTAAAGGCAATTGTTACAATTTTTGGAATTACTATTTATAGTCGTAAATAAAATTTTAAATTTAAAGGTTATGAAATATGTCAGTTCAATTATTTAATTGTGGTGTAAAACAGTCTTATTTATTTATCTTATGTCATCTGTCAGTTCTAATGTCAGCAGCAATGTGTCCAGTCTATAAAGTATAAAGTTCCTTGGTCAACAGTCAAATTAAACTTTTCACAGATTAATGAAACCACTTTGAAAATATGAGAACAATAATAATATGTTACGTTCAAAACGCTTATTGAGTGAATGAGCTCTCAAGACTCAATCTTTGTGTAATCCCTACAAGGCGTAGGTGACAATAAAATATATTTAATGAAATATCGCTTATAACGTTTAAATTATGAGAGCGTAGCATATCTGACAAAAGAAAGAACAGGTTTGAAGTGGTTAAACTAAGGTTCCTTTAATATGTGTACACCATGCACAATTTCACGTGTTAATTCTATATTTCACAAAGTTCACGACATTTATAGCTTCTTTCATCTTTACCAATGTGAGATTTTGAAGTCAACATATAGTACTGTTTCTTAATTAATATAAACTTTATTATTTTAATATTTTTGCACATCTTCAAAATTATTATAAAGCAAAAGATATTACGATACGGTAGGTACTTTGCAAAAAAAAACATAATTGATGATTGAATAAAAACATGACAATTAATGCGATTATTAAAATACATTAAGTTACATAATAAATTTATTACAATTTTTAGAACTAACCTATACGAAGTTGCAATTCTTCAATTTTCCTATTTTTTTCTCTAAAATTAAATGTTTGAAATATATTTTAAGTCTGTAATTGTCCATAACATCTAAACCATATGCAATTTACATCTATGGCAAACCTAAAACAAAAAAAAAACACATCTAAATTGCAATTTCTAGGTTAAGAAATGGATTTATTTTTAATAAATTAAATATTTAATTTACGTCGGTAATACATGTATATATAATTTTGAAGATTGTTGTTTAATAACCAAAAGTAATAAATATCCTTTAATATGGCTTCAATTAACAAAGGTAATAGAATAAATTTAATAAATGGCTTATATTTCAAAAAAAAACTTACACTGTTATTAAATAATATGAAATATCTTTTATAGCTCTATTGCAAACTCCAGTACCTTATCTAATTTCCAAACGTTTTCGTGGTAAGATCAACGTTCAAAAGCCTCGTAAGCCTCACTTTGAACGACAACTTCTACTTGATATTTCACAACCATTTTATGGCCCACCTAAGAAATCGCTCCCGGAGATTGTATTATGCGATACACGAAAGGGGTTAAAAAATTACGAAAGGGACAATCCATTTGAAAGAATTTTGGCAAGGGAATGTCTTAATTGGTTCAATACTTCCAAGATGGTTGTATTTTTACATTTGAATTCAATAAGTATGGAAGATAAGACACCAATATTTGCGGCTTTAAAAAAAAATGATATGCATTTAAGGGCTTATGGTAAAAAAATTGTAAGCATGGCAACCAAAGGAACACGCTATGAAGTAGTTAATAATTTATTTACATCCCATCAAAATGTAATTTTTGGCCAACCTGAAAATGCAGCAAAAATGTTCAAAATACTTAAAAAGGCTCCACAACTAGTTATAATGGGTGTGTATTGAATATCATTATTAGTGTGAGGTATATTTTAAATTCTTAAAAGAAATTAACAGTCATTATTCTCAAATTTAAAATCTTTTTCAGCTGGTATTATTCAAGATAAGTTACTGTCAAAAAATGAATTAGTGGAATATAGTAAGCTACCCAGTTTGGATATGGCAAGAAGTCAACTTTGCTCTGTTTTACAAAGTGCAGGATCTTGTATTGTTGGTCAACTTAGTCAGGGTCAACAATTACTGGTGTCACATTTAGACAAACATATAGAAATACAAAATAGTCCACCAAGTGCTGATTTAAATACAGAAAGCTAATTTTAAAAAGACTTATTGTAATCTATTATAATTTAGTTGTATTAAATATAGTATGTATTAAAATGTTTTCTTTTTTTTCTTGCTATTGAAAATGTTTTTGGAAATGAAATATAGTATGTATTAAAATGTTTTTTTTGTTGCTTTTGAAAATAAATAATTATGACAATGTTTAACCAAAAAGTAAAAAAAATATGAATGAAATCTTTGTCTGGAGTCTTTCAGGTATAATGTTACAAACAGTACTTATATATTTTTGACATTTTAAAGTGTTATTCTACACATACAAAAGAAACATATTTACAAAAGTGGGTTCAAATCCCACTATGTTAATTTTTTTATGTTTTCTAAAACAGTATAGTATTTATAGAATTTGGGTATGTTTAGATTGTTGAGTTGGTCAGAATGTTAGATTGTGAGCCCGTTAACCAACTCTTAGACTGGCCTCTATGCCCCATTGTGTATCCAAAATAGCTCAGAATAAACTTATAACATGTTTTTAAAAGATTTTCAGCTTGCCCATGATTTAGTTTGGGCCTGCATCAGGAGAATTTTGGGCAACAGTTTTTAGTACAATATTTTGAACCAACAACTCAGTTGATTTTATGATTTTTACTCTATACCTAAATGTGAAGATCAAAAGGCGTGTTTTGGTTCTGTAGGCCATTTCAACAGCCTATTTAGACAAATAATAGAATTTTTTACTATTACAATACATTTCTTTCTCTCTTTTGAGTATTGCGTTTATTGCGTATTTAGTTAAATTAGTAATACATTTTTAAATATATTGTATCCACGTAGCCAACTGGATAATATAGCTTAAGGTAATAGAAGTATTACCTACAACAGTTATAAAAATCTTTTATCCGCTTAACCAAAGAGCCATTTCAATTCATATTTTTAATAAAGTCTCAGTTTAAGGAGTCTGTTAAGTATGGACACGCATTCTTACTTACATTAGTCTCGGCTTTCATTGCCAGGGTCTGTCTTCCATTCAATTTGCTCCACGATCTTTAACATCATTGGCTCTCATGTCCTACATCACTTCCTTGGGTGTCCGAGGGTCGGGAGGGTTAAAAATATGATTTTTTTGTAAGAAAATTATTCTTATGAATATTTGAATAAGTTAAACATCGACAAAAAGCCTACCTAAACTAAAAAAAAACACTAATTATTTTAAAGTTAATTTTATTGTTAACACATACATATTTGGTACATATTGGAACTTAGCCTAAAGTTGAAAGAGATCAATTACTACTTAAAAAATATTTAATGGACATGTAAACACAAGTAACATGCTTGAGCGAGACTTAAAAATAATAGCATCTTTAAAATTAAAAATACTTACAAATAAACTAAGTAAAAGGTATTAAAAATTGTTTCGGAACACATGTTTTATAATTTTATTAATTTGGCATGTTTCTTAAATAAATAATTTTAAATAACAACGGTTTACGGTGCAGTAACACGAGTGGTCGCTGTCGCAAGCGCTGTCAGAGCGACGGCGGCTTCTACTTCATCTCTATCGTGCCTCAAAGTGCTGATCTCGACACGAATTTTTTGCTCTTTCCGTCGTCTTCCTTCAGCCCACCACGAATAATTAGTTTCACTAGGCTGAAACCTAGCTGCACTTTCAAGCCACTTGCTTAGCAGTATGGGACTAGTTATGTTATTATCACAGGTTGATTTATCGCAATGATCTATTTCGTTTGAATTGTTGTTGAAGCTTTCATATTTTTCTGTTAAAGTGGAAGAGCTGTCTGTATCTTGGTTGCACACAGTGTCAGAATCTACATTACTCTTTCTTCGATCAATATGTAAAAGTTCTGAGCTGTCCGCTTCTGGTTCGCTCCATATACTGTCATCAGAGCAAATGCTAAATTGTTCGACATTTCCTTGAGCACGATCATTATATGTACGTATGAGATGTCCCCATGTATGTTGGTCTCGATCTGCGTTCACATTTTTTAACTTTCTTCGCCAGTTAGCAAACCAGTTACATATCTAAAATTGTACGAATTATTATTAACATTAATTTTCATATGTCACTAACTGATTGATTTGTGAGACTTAAAGGTTTATTTGGTATTAAAAATATACATTATTTTTTCAATTTACATTTATAAACTTCAAAATTATTGAAAGAAATAATGTTATTGCAAGAAACTTTGGGTGGAAACAAAGCTAAATTATGTTTGCCAGGCAGTGACAAAAATAGTGCCTATTTATGTACAAATAGCAATTCTTGGCGAAAAGCCAATTAGGCTGACTTTAAGACCGAACGTGTTACCAAAGATACCTACTATTAAAATAATAATTACTTTGTTACTTTCAAATGTAACTGTAAACTTACTTGTATATACGTAAGTCCTGTTTCACGCGACAGATGTTTTTTTTCTTCCCGATTTGGGTAGGGATTTTCTCGTCGCCGTACAAGCCAATCTTTTAAATACCGCTTTATCTCTGGAGTAAAAAGCCTTTTCTGTGGCCTCTGACCGGCTACTAAGCATCTTCTGTAAATTTTAAAATAAGATTACTCTTTAATTATAAGCAGGTGAACCGCTCGCAAATGGTGAATACTTTCTGTTTTAAATAGTTACAATAAAAAAGAAAAAGAAACACTGTTCTCAGATCCATAAGTGACGCACAAAGACAATTATTTACAAAACACTGAAAATAATGACTCATTTTCACTAACCGCGTATACCGCCTGTTCCTGACTGGTCTTAACACTTTTACGTGTTCTTTAATTGTGCCATCCATCTTTTCTGTTTTCGCCTCGCTGACTTTCTGAATCAGCGTCATTGGAGTAATTTTGTTAAAAAGTGAATTAGAACTATCACTGAAGTGACTCCTTTCTTAGAGATATATGATAGTCGAGCACGTGCGATGGGCACCGCAGCTTGCGACACGACTCGTGTCTTGAAACTTTGACGCCGCGGGGGATGCTTGTTGATCTATTAAAAAATAAGGACATCATGACATAAATAGATTGTCTTTCAAGCATGAAATGGTATATTCACCAATTACTTTTGTCATATTAAGAGCGCATTGTTGGTATTCAATCTATGCGTTGATGTAACCGAAACATGACGGTCACATTCCTTTGATCAATTTTAGATGTTATTAGCTCCTGGAATTTTTTAGATCACTTAATTGTTCACCCAATAATGCAACATGTGAGAAAATATACTATGCTTGCTGAGTGCTGTGAAGATTTTCATATATGCAATTAATATATGTTCCAAAAAACAAAAAACATGGTATCTATTACGTGTATTGTCGAGGTCATTGTTTTCTTTTTGAAAGCTTCATATTTATTTAAGAAAGAATGCATTACAAAACTTCACTTTGTTTGTCTTTACAAAATTAAATTTATAATATTTTAAATATATAAAATAACTGAAGCACGGAAGGTACGTACCTGGGTACGGGAAAGCTCGTGTAGTGTGTGAAAATGGCGGCGGATAAACGTGCGATTACAGCGCCACTGCGCGCGCGCACCGCCCTGCTGCAAATTCATGTTATTTCAGGATGTCTCCCGCGATGTCTTTAAACGTGATTGCAAATGTTGTCCCTAAACAAATAGTAAAACTTGTAGATTTTACCCTAAATGTTGTTAATTTATGGATATATCCAAGTATTAGGTTTTGATGACATGCTTTAAAAATGTATATTAGCTAAGAAGATATATTTATTTATTAATTAGAATAATATGACAGTTTTTAACAATATCAATTATTAAATAATTTAAATGCGTATATATGCGATCAACATGATCAACGGCCACAAACTCGTATTTGACAAAAGGAAATTCAGACCGTTCAAGATATAATTAACGTCCACTTCACATTTTAAAAAGAAAAAAAAAACAAGAATTTTAATAATCAATTAAGTACAAAAAAGCACGGACAACAAAAGTCTTTGGCGCATAACAACTTAATTAAAAAAAAACTTAAACAGATAAATAAAATAGAGATTGTAATATAATTTCAAGTACTTACTTACTTCAAACTATAAATCATGGTAAAGAAGATTTTTAAAAACAATACCGCACCAAATAATCAAATTTGATATAGTATGTATTGCTTGTGATATACATGTTTTCATGCGATTGCCAAGTCTTTATTAAATTAAAATCGACATTTTTACAGTAGAAGAACGGAGTTGCGAGACTTGATTTTTTACAAGTTATGTCTTAGATGACATCTTATTTCCTTTTGTAGTTAGTTAGTCCAATTTTTTACTTTTTCGGTAGGTACCTTCTACTTCTTGAATAGCAACAATGTATTTTCGTGGCGATTTATTTTATTTTATAATTCCATTATAATATACATATACAAGAACAAGGATGTATTCACTGCAAATGTAAATGTAAGCTATGTAATCGTATAAATATGTAGAATGGGATTATATATAGGATTTTGATGGGATCCCAAAGTTATTAGTGAAATATGTGTATCTAGAAAACCGGAGTGGACCAAACTTGTATTCTAAATTTTATGCTTTTATTTCTGCTAGAAGTGCGTAAGAGTTTAGATGATCAGTCAGTCAGTGTGTGACAAAATTATGAAACTGATTAGTAATAATTCTTAAACTACTGGTTTAAAGTCAATTAAATTTAAAGTATACCCTGTCCTGCTGCCTGCTGCCTGCTGGGTTACTAAAATTCAAGCTTCTATTTTTATCCACAACGAAGCCATAGGGGGTCGAAAATGGCCTGAACTGCTTCAGATCAATAAAATTATAAAAAACAGTGTAAACATTATGAGAAGAAGAGATATTATTTAAAAAAAACAAAACCCATCTGAAAACTACACTCAAACATGGACAAATTTGAGCACAGAAGAGTAGGCAGAGGAGACCTAATGTTAAGACACTCCGTTCTCGATTTTCCGCCGAATTCTAGCGGCATTGCGTGTTGAGTGGCAGAACTCAACTCCGGGTTTTGCATAGACACCAAAGCGACGAATTGAAAATATGAATTTAAATAAATCTACGTCGCAGTAATTAAAATATTGTTTCTACAATTTAGTTTTTGTTTAAATTTGTACAATTTTGTTTGTTAACGCCAGTTTTATTTTATTCAAATAATTTTACTTTGAAGTTTTAGTTTAAAATAATTGTTTCTTGTTGCTGGAAAAAGACTATGTAACTTAACTTAACTTAACTTAGCTTCACGCTTTATCCCTTGCGGGGTAGTCAGAGAGAACGGAGCGCCAAACGCTACGGTCTCTACATACCTCTTTCGCCTCGTCCACTGTCATCAACCTCTTCATACATGCCCTTCGGGGGGTCCTCATGCTTTTTACGTGACCTTCCTCCAGTATCTTTGATACTGTGTTTTCGAAGGTCAACCGAGGTCTCCCCCTACCTCTCTTACCGCTCACTTTTCCATCATAAATCTTTTTTGCCATTCTTTCATCACTCATTCGTTCGACGTGCCCAAACCAGCTGAGCACGTTCTTCTTCATTCTCACCGTGATGTCCTCGCTAGTACCTGCCATTCTGTGTATCTCTTCATTGCGGATTCGATCAGCTAAGCTGACTCCGCATATCCTACGAAGAGATCGCATCTCCACAGCATTCATCTTTCTTTCATTCTTGTTCTGTAATACCCACGTTTCGCTGCCGTATAACAGAGTCGGTACCAAAACTGCATTGTGTACGGCCAAACGCGCAGCTGTGCTGACGTTTCGCCGTCTCATCAATGCAGCTAAGGTTCCGTTAACCTTGTTACCGGCAGCAATACGCCTTTCCACATCCATGTCGTATCTTCCATCTCTACTGAACATACTTCCCAAGTATACCACTTCATTCACTTGTTCTAATATCTTACTATTTACACTAATCTTACATTCCGTCCTTTCTTCATCTCTTTTAAAAATCAGAACCTTTGTCTTATTCACATTGAGGCTTAGACCATTATATTCACACCCTTCTTTCAGAGTGGTGACCAATACTTGCAACTCGCATTCTGATGATGCAATAAGCACTGCACCATCTGCGTACAGCAGGCAATTCACATTCAGGTCACCTACTTTCACTCCCATATCACTTTGTTTCACTCCTTGGAGACAGTTAGCTATCCAAATACAAATTGAACAACCAAGCTGACATTTTTTTTTTTTTTACGTGAGGAAATCCTGTTACGGATACCGGCCCGAGTGGGGACTCGAGTGCGGTTATGTGGGACTCGCGGACTGGCAGATGTTAGGCCGTCCGAATACCCACTAAAACCTCACGGTGCTCCTCCTCTACCGCCACTGGCCGCGAGACGCGGGGACAAGAGTCTTCCGCGAAACGCGGCGGCGGGAGCCTGCAAGGCACGTCTCGGAGTCAAGGGTGGTGGACACCCTCGACGGCCTGCTTGGAGTAGCGCGCGGGAGCAACCTGCGCGTGACTACTCGGGCCAGGTTAGTAGGCGGCCAGCTTCCCCAAGCTGACCGCCCTCTGGCTCATTAGGGCGGAAGGCGGCAATCGTGTGCCGCCCTCCGGCGACCCGGTCTCTTACGGCGGATGGCGAGTTCGGCAACAGCCTCCCTCGCCCGTTCCGCCGACTCCTTCTCGAGCACCACTGCCTCGCAGAAGGAGGAGACCGCATCCCACGACGTCTCGCTGCCGGCCATGGCCTTGACCACGGCCGGCAGGGAGAGGTCGTCCCCTATGACGTCGCGCAGAGCGCGACGTTGAGACGCCCAGGCTGTGCACACCTCCAACGTGTGCTGGGCCGTCTCATCGAGGCAGTCGTCGCAGTGGTGGCAGCGAGCGTCGGGCTCCCTCCCGGCGATCCGACACAAGTAACCCCCGAAGCAACCATGCCCCGTGAGTACCTGTGTCGTGCGGAAGGTTAGGACGCCGTGACGCCGCGCTAACCACTGGCGGAACACTGGACGAACAGCCTCGATCGTCAACCGGCCGGCAGTTGGTGTCGCCAGCCGGGATTCCCACACTTTCAACGCGGCTTCCCGCTCCTCCTCGGTGCGCGCTGGGCTTGCCGCGGCCCCGGACGCGAGGCCCCGACGCCGGCAATAGGCCGACGCCAGAGACGTCGCGTCCAGGTCCCACGGCACGACTCCGGCCAGCACGCACGCCGCCTCGCCGGAGATGGTCCGATACCCCCGTATCGCCCGGATGGCCATCACCCTCTGCGCGCGTCACAGCAGGGCGATATTTTGCCGATCCAGGGCGTCCGCCCATACGGGAGCGCCGTAGAGGGCCATCGATCGGACCACTCCGGTGAACCAAGCTGACATGGCGCAACCTTGTTTAACACCCGATCGGATGTCAAACCAGGGCGACATGCCAGCTCCTACTCGCACGCAGGCTGAGTGATCTCTGTAAAGAGACTTTACAGCCTGCAGCAAGGGTCCGCTCACATTGTACCGGGGTAGTATCTCCCATAATTTCGCTCTTACAACTCTGTCAAACGCCTTTTCCAAGTCCACAAAAGCACAGAAAACTTTTTGGTTAACGGCCAAAAATTTTTCCGTGATCATGCGGAGGGAAAAGATCTGATCCATACACCCTCTTCCAGGTCTAAAGCCTCCTTGGGCCTCCCACAACAGCCTTTCAGATCTCTCTTGCATTCTTCTCGCTAAAAAGACTATGTATCTAAGAAATAATTTGTATCTTTAAGAATATGTATCTAATATACTTAAATAGGTCTTGATATATAATAGTTACGACGGCTCTTACAAGTACTTACAGTTTAAAAAAAACATAAATGCAAATTCCTCAATATTACTTAAATAAACCAAAACATCGTCTTTGTATATATTTGGTTTAAATTAAGTTAACTTTTGCAAAAAGTGTTGAGCTAATCGTTCCTCCTTCCTTTCGTTTTGAAGACTGTTAAAAATACCTATAATTATCAGCTTACCCGAATAAAATGATATTATACAACTAGCTTTCGATAAGTCCCTATTATATTTAAATGCTAATTCATACATGTCGTCAGACAACGAGTACAAGAAAAAAAATTATGATTATTATAAGAATAAACATGAAACAGATTACAAGCCTATATAGGGTTTCCCTTTATATCCATGAGATTCTATCATCGATTCTGGACTTGGTAGTAATGAGACCAAAGGCTATGTACGCCCTTTTAAATATATATTTTTCAATCGGTCAACAAATGGCGACGAATATACAACCTCCTCCTTTTATCTAAAAATAAGTCGGTTAAACCGAAACAAAAGATTTAATTAAATACTTTATTATTTCAAATAAAATAAGTAGTAATAAAAATCGAGATAGATAATTGAGATAGTCATTACGCAAAAATAATAAGGTAAGCGGCTAGTCATGGTGCAGGACCACAAGTGTGTGACGCGACATGTTGTAAGTTTGATTCCCATTCAAGACAATGAAACATTTATTATTTTCATTTCTTTGTTCTGACATCGAGGTATTTGGTGGCACGGCATTGAGTTCTGCCACTCAATACGCAATGCTTGCAGAATTCAACGGAAAATGAGGAACGAGAGTGTCTAAGTGGGAATGAAGTGTCTTAACACTAGGTTCCCAAGTTCCCTCTGTCTGCTTTGTAACGTGCAGGTTTGTGTGTGTCAAGTTAAAAAAAATTTAGAATCATTGTATAAAAAAGCCGACTGTGTTTATCTACGTACTCACCCTACGACAATAAGGAAACAGGAACTAAATCGAATTGTCTACGCGGTGACTAATAATAAAACTTTTTATTTTTTTATAATGGCATACATATTTTAGCTTAAATAAAATAAATCATGTATAAGCCTTATTTAAACTGAGGTCAGAAAGATAAGATGAGGCCAGTCGTGGCGCAGCGGCACAAAGTGTGACTGTAAAACCGACTGGTTGTGGGTTCGATCCCCACTCGAGGAGATGAAATATTTACTTAAATTTATATTTCCATTTCTTCATTCTGGTGTCGAGACAAAGGCACCTTTTAATATGGTGTTGTAGTCAGTCAACTTAATTTTTATATCAAATATGGTGTAAACATCAAAACAGACAAAAAGTCACTATTAATAATCTTAATTGTTATTTTATATAAATTTTATTGCCTATTTAAGAATAATGACCAATAAAGATAAAATCTACGGGGACTCAATTTATAGGTCGAGATCCCAGTGCACACATCTGCAGATATCTGTTTTTTAAGGAAACTTATTTTTAGGAATGATACATGATAGTATAATAGAATACACCAGGATTGCGTAGTAAAACCTTTATTTAAATTTATGGTAATGAAAAACGATAGTCGCCACTCTCAGTCTGCCACAACTTCAGGGTTTAAACAGGTCACTTAGTGTTGATAATTAGCACTCATATATTTTTTTGCTTTTTTTTTTAATTATATATCAAATTATTTATATCAAATTATTCTTTTCTCAACACACAATAACATGATATTATTCTTTAAAATATAAGGCAGACCACGCATTTCACCATCTATTCTCATTGTCAATCGGAACCGGAATAAAATAATTCAAATTATGGCAACCTCTGCTTGTGGCAGTTATTTTACAGGCAAACATGTGTAATAATGTTGAGAAAAGAATAAATTTTAATTTGATATATAATTCATTTAAAAAAACACATGAGTGCAAATTATCAACATTAAGTGACGTGTTTAAACCTGGCAACCCTGGAGTTGTGGCATACTAAGAGGTGGCAATGATTGTATTTCCAATTCCTTATACGATATTCCTTTTCTTTCAAATGATGTTGGATTCACATAAAAAACATATGTGTGCAATTTTTCTACAAAAACGCAATACCATCAATTTAATTAAAAGTGATTGCGGCACGATTTTTCTAGGTAACCGTGGTGTAGTCTATTCTACTATCATGTATCGTTATTAAAAATAAGTTTAATTAAAAAAACAGATACCTGCAGATTTTTGCAATGGGATCTTAGATCATTACATTGTACGAGTATATTGATAAGTGACAACATACTTACATCGGGAAAATTTAATAGCCACAATTTTTATTTGTAAATTTCAAGTGTCTTATCATGTACGTTTTAAAACCGCCAAAAATATATCAACGATTCATAGCGAGGGAATATCATGTTTTTACAATGGGTTCACTCACATATGGGAAACTAGGTTCTCTTTACCAATTTCATGATTGTAGGTCAACGGTAAGTACAACTTCACAAACACACAGTTACAAGTTGACAGACTTAAATTTGCGGAAGTATTCACTCATTTGGTATGAAATAAACTAGACTTATAAGTTTATAATAGTTTTAACCTGTAATACAAATATAAATTCCCATTTTTCAGTTTTTTTCTTTATTTGTATCGTAAGTTCCCACTTTTATTAAGTGTAGGTCCATGGGTCATATAGATTTGTGTGATTATAAATGCAATGCATAAATGCAGTAAAAACTTCACTTTGACTTATCCCTATTGTCTCTATTGACATGCTCTCAACTCTGAGATTTGCTCTATTAATCTATAAGTTTAATTTTATCTCTAAATTTTTCTACCACTATTTTACTTAATTTATTTTTGAAATATAAAAAGCATTAAAATTAACCATTATATACAATCAGCTACGTTATCTGTAATTGTAAGTGATATTTTTGAATTATTTTTCGTTAATTGTGAATAAGTTATTTAATAAGAAAAAAATCACACACATTTATATTTTGATAAAGTACATATATGTATTTTCCTGTTACATACTTCTTGAATATTATCTTATTTTAAAAAATAAACCAAGTTAAATTGTCACCTCATTATAGTAGAGCAGTAATGTAGAGCTAAGGGACATGACGCAACAAGTGGCACCGATGGCATCATATTGTTTGTAAACGAGGCAAAATCACAGAGATATAAAACAAAAACGTAACTAAATTGTCAAATATTCCGAATTGCGATTTAAGTTTATCAGATTCAGTAACAATTCATAATATCGAATGCATTACGAGTCCCCATTTTTAACGGCGCCGGTTCCCGCATTATTTTAACGTCGACATTGAGTTTCGCTATCTCTATTTAGCTTTAGTATTTCAATATGGATGTCCTTTTCTATGCGTATTTTGCGAACAGGCACGACGCTCCAGTCTCTACAATCTACACTGTAATCGCATTCACAAACCACACATGCGCCGAGACGACCGCTCGCCTGTTACGCGTGACACGTTTCTCGTACGGCGTATTTTGACGTCAACTCCACTAGTCTAGTTTTGGAGATCGTAAAAATGGTAACAGAAAGTGAATCAGTCGTGTAATGAATACTGTGGGTAACTAACAAATCCGTGTCGTAGTGTAACGTAGATTATATCGTACCCGTCACCGTGCACTCTATTTATCAGTTTCGTGATTGATTTTTGCGGCATGGGTGAAGATACTCAAGCCGGTGGTGACTCAAAAGTTACGCTAAAACGTAAAATAACGTTGTTTAATGGCGTTGGAATTATTATAGGAACTATAATTGGCTCCGGAATCTTTATATCTCCAACTGGGGTTTTCCTTCACACTGGGTGAGTAGTTGTCAAATTTCCCGCCTCTATGGTTCTATTAATATTGTAAAGGCGAGTTTAATTTTAATATTAAGTATAGCATACGTTTTAAAAGTAGGTAACCGTTTCAAAAAATTGGCAATATCAGGAAAAAATAGAGCGTTTTGGATATAGTGTTAATTTCAATGTTATAAAATATAATTATGGAGCTTAATATTTTTTTTATTATTAAGCTCTTTTATTATTATATTTACTTTATTTTATTCTAAAAAGATTTTTTTAACCAAAAAAAGAACTTTATATTTGAATACTTACACGTAAAATATAATATATAATAATGTATAATGGTTTACCATATCTTAATAAGCACTTTCAATAGCTTTTTAAGTTTCCACAAAGTATTCATAATGTATTTAAATTATATTTTAACTGTGTAATATTTATATCAACTATAATAGGAAAATATATAGTAAGACAATTAAAAAAATGAAAAATCAAAGTAATCATCTTGTAAAATTTTAAGTAAACATTGATAACACTGAAATATCCGTGACACACTTTATGGTTTACTTCACGTGCCATGAATGCTAAAATTCCATAAAAAAAATTATGCAATATAAGTACTGCAACAGGTAATTAGTTATATTGCTTTAGGGAACCTTGTTCTTTTTTACTTTATTATATTCTATTAAAACACATATACATGAGTATATCAAAGTTTTTTAAATTATCGAAAGCTCTACAACTACATAATAACATAATATTGATCAATTATTAAAAATACGTGACTGCACCATAAGAAATGTACATTTAAAAATTTTTGTAATGTAAAGCTAAGTAGTTTAAGTAGAACCTGCGTCGTCACTTTTTTATATTTAATAACATTGTCTACCTGCTTTAGTAGAAACCGGGAGTAATAAATGTGAGCACAGTAGACCCTGTGGGCTATTACCGTTAAAATAGCAAGGGAAAAAAGCACAAACAAAAACTGGAGCTCTACTGGGACTGAAATCGTTATATAAAAATAATAATATTTCTTGTTAAATAAAGTATCATTACGGAAAATAATTTAATATTTAATACGATACAAGGAAATATTAAACAATATAATGTTGAAAGGAATGTAGGAAGATGTTAGATTATGATTATTTTAGTTATTATTATTATGGTATTATTACTATGGATTTTATAATTCATTTTTAAGTATTATTACACCATTTAGTATTGAGATCTTATATTTTCGTATAAGACCTTCACTAAGATTTATAATCTGTTTTTACCTTCACGCTGATTCCCGCATATAACATTCCGTTCCTCATGTTCCGGCCACTTTTCGAGACATTCGCGATTTGTCTTCTAGCTAATAATAAAAGTCCATTTTTCAGAGTGGGAATCGCACCCCACAACCGTCGTGTTTATAGTAAAACGCGCACTACGCTGAGACGGCTTTTTGCATAATTTTTTGCTTTTTTGCACTTATTTAATTCTTAATAATTTCTTAAACATACAGGAGTATAATACATCCGAAGTATCTTGTATAGAAATGCAGGCAAATCATTAAATAAGTAAACACTAAGCAGTACATACTATTTATATCTTCTTCTTCTTTTTATTATTCTTATTTATATTATCTATCACAATAAAAATAACAAAATTTTAAACGTAGGTTCGTTAATCATTATAAAAAATTCTCTTTTTAGCAAAATGGAGGTAGTCACTCCATTTATAAATATAATTGCTAATATTATTTGATATTTATAAAGCATTATCTTAGTTGCTACCTGATTTTTTTAAGATCAAATTGTAAAAATTACAACACTTATTACAACATTTTGCATGAATAAACAGCTTTAACAGCTAAACAGCTTAGGTTTTATCGTGTAAACTTAATAAAAAAGGTTTCTGTTTTACCTTTTTTGTTAAGTTTACACGATAAAACTGAAAAAACTTACATTGCTTTAATTATACATATTTTAACAACATCAATTGATCAATTAATCGAGATTAATGTAATGAAAATATTTTTATTAATTAATATACATAATTATATAATTTTTACTTGCTCTACAAATAAAATATCATATTTTTTATATTTACGTAAATTCCGTATTTAATTGAGTAATCGGATACCTTGATATTACTCTCTGCATTCTTCACTTTCGTTACATTATAATTTCGAAGCTCTGGAAAACCTTAATAAAAATAAACCTGCCGCTATACACTATGATAGAGTTGCAACGTACAGAATGCTGCAAATTTAAATGTACAAATGCGCAATTAAAAAAAAAAAATCAAGTGCTTGTTTGGTTACATGTTATTAAGGTCATAAATGTAATTTTGTTGTCAATTCGAGAAAAATAAGATACTCTTATTGAAATAAACATAGAAGGAAAGAAATATTTGTTACACCCTTGAGCGTAGGAATAGCGGGTGCCGGGTGATCCATGCCTATCCCAGAATAATTTGTCCACTCAGCAATTTTACTAAACAAAGGGTTAAGAGTCGAGGCCAGTCGTGGCGCAGGGGCACAAAGTGTGACTGTAAAACCGACTGGTTGTGGGTTCGATCCCCACTCGAGGAGATGAAATATTTACTTAAATTTATATTTCTTCGCTCTGGTGTCGAGGCAAAGTGCGGCATTCAGTTTTGCCCCTCAACACGAAATACCTTCTGAAATCCGCAGAAAGTGGGGAACGGAGTGTCTTAACACTAGGTTCCTTCTGCCTTCCCTGCTGCGTGCGTGATACAGCGTGAAGCTGATAAAGGGTTACACGAATATGTTCGTTTAAGGCTAAAGTCCAGGCCCTCCTCCTCAGTATATATGTCCAGAGACACTCACGCTGGTAATTTTTTTTCATAGTAACGTAGTTACTTCTAATTTGAAATGAAATCGTTGAACTAGTTTACAGTACCCTAGCTCTACTAAACGACAGGCCAAGGTTTGTCACTGTAGTTGTAACTTAATATTAATAATTATTAATATGGGTCTTACTTTAACTATCGTCCAGGCCAGTCGTGGCGCAGCGGCACAATGTGTAACTGTAAAATCGACTGATGTAGGTTGGATTCCCACTCGAGAAAATGAAATAATTATTCAAATTTATATTTTCATTTCTTCGCTCTGGTGTTAAGGTAAAGCACGGCGCTCCGCCACTGAACACGCAATTTCTCCAGAATTCGGAGGAAAGTGGGGAACGTAGTGTCTTGACAATAGGTTCCCTCTGCGTGCCCTTCTATGTGCGGGATACAGCGTGAAGCTGATTTGATATTTTTTTTTACTTTTATTATGTAGAGCTTTCTATTGCTACTAGAACATATGATAAAACTTTATATTTAAATTTCTATACATTTTAATATCCATTGTAAAGAAAGAGTTACAGTTATGTTAGCTATAAATTTTTACCATAATCATACCTTTTGTGTAAGATTTTATTATAAAGATAAAAAATAAGATTTCTATTACATTATAAATGCACCCTCAATATGGCACGTGAATGATCCTATTTCAATGTGGTTTCACCTAAATACCGATCCTTCTCATATCAGATTAACGTCGAACGTTTAAGTGTGTATACAGTAATCAGTGTTAGATTTCGTTGAGGATTTTTCTTGGAATAAAAATAGTGGTTTATTTCTTAGTAAAACCGTTAATTTTTTAATGTTTGTTCCAGATCGGTGGCAGCATCGTTAATAATATGGCTTGTTTGTGGACTTTTGTCTACACTAGGGGCTCTATGTTACGCCGAATTAGGGACTTCAATATCGAGGTCTGGCGGTGACTATGCCTATATTTATACTGCCTTCGGACCACTGCCAGCCTTCTTGAGGATGTGGATAGCTCTCTTGATTATAAGGCCCACTACACAAGCGATCGTGGCGCTGACATTTGGACATTACGTTGTAAAACCATTCTTTCCCGACTGTGAACCACCGCAAGATGCTGTCAAACTTCTTGCTGCTGTGTGTTTGTGTAAGTATTTTAATATTTTACATTAAAATGTAACTCATAAAATACAATCAATAGAAAAAGGTTTAATAAAATCAAATTAACATACATGTAAGGTACAAATTATTATAAAATGTATTGAATACCTTACATAATTCATGTCATAAAAAGAAAAATTTAATAAATAAATAATAAAAAAATTATACATAAAGATTTAATAGTATATTCCTATTCAATAGTAGCTTAGTAATTTTAGTATTACTTTTAATACAATTCCCTTTAAAAAAGTCTCGATACCGTGACCTTCTCTTTCGTTTTGTAATTGATTTGTCTGATTGCTTGCTAACAACTAGGTAGAACTAACCTTGAAAGATTTAGCTGCAACTAAATTTAATTTTAAACCATCCTAGGCAAGCGTTTATATAAAACACTTAGTTTACAAAAGTACAAATTATATTTTCTAAAAAGGACGAAAGATTTTTGTGACATAAGTTACGTATTTCTCTATGTTACTTTCACAGATGTCCTAGAAAATATGTTTATAAATGAAAATAATATCCCAAATCGCTCAAAACTCACAACCGTCGCGTTAAGTTAAGCTCAAGTCAAACTTAACGACGCAGCTAAGCTATTTAACAGTGCAAAAGTCCTTTAGAATCAATTTGTTCTTAAGTTTATTATTTGTATTTGCGGACAGCTTGTATATTATAGAAGCATTAACTGTTTTATAAAAGAGATGAGTCATATAGTCGTTTAAAGGCGCCGGTTTGTCGTGGGTTTACAAAGATCATTATGTATACATATCATTAAATATACCCTCAACCTCAAAAATCATGTTATCATTGATGTCATATACGTCATGTCATTGATGTCATATAAATGTTTTCCATTAGTATCATTCATAAATAAAAGCAACCCTGTAAGTAAAACTAAAATAAAAAAAATATATTTAATCGTTTATTACCTTGGGCTTTTTTTATTGAGCGTTATTATTAAGCGGTTTCTATTGAAAAATAAATTTATTGTTATGAAACAATATTACACAAGAATTTTTCCAGCTTCCAGTGTTGTTTCTTTGTTTCTTAAAGTGTTATAAATAACCTAATATGATAACTTTAATGATAACACCTACAATGATTGTGAAATATCTTTTAATTTATAAAACACGTATTACTCATTTAAATTATTTATAACGATAATAATTAATATTACCTCCTTATATACTACAATATCTATTATAAAGCTTTCCTATTCCTTTATTTTAATCTAGTGGGCGCGCGCAGCTTTGTCCGCTTATTTGCACCCTTAGGGGTGAATTCTAATAAAACCACGAAACACGTGTTCAATAAAAGATTTTTAACAGTCAATCAGGTACATGTCCTTTTATATATATAGAAGAAGATTATCAGGAAAAAAAATTGTAATTGCATCAAAGAAAAAAAAATGTTAAGCAAATGTTTAGTCTAGTTAAATTTGCGTGCCTATGAACCGTATGTACTTCTTATGATATACGAGCTGAGTTTCATCGCATTCCACCGGATCAATTGGCAACTTAATGAACTTGTTTACTACCATGCATCTAAAAGTCTATTCATGAAAAGGTTAATTTGATCAAACCATATTTTTTTCTATTCTATGCATCTTTTATCTTTATCTGTCTTATTGTGTCTTTTTATAATAATAGTCCACATAAAATGTTCAATCAAATCTTATTGATAATAAGCTCATTTTTAAATTCTAAGTTACTCACAGTTATAGGTTTCAAGAATTGTAAATGAATTTTATAATAATTTTGTATTGCTATATTATTCATTAATTTCGTATATTTTCCCAAATTATAAAAATATTTAAATTTCTGTTATGATAACTTCAAATCTTAGTCAAATAGCTATCGGCGGATATTTCCACTTAAGCCAATAAGTGATAAGAGAGGAAGGTTCCAAGGATATTATAAGGATATGTTGTTTATATTAACGTTACGACGTAGTCATGAGGATATTTACCTTACTTAACGACATTCTTATATTAACTTGCAATTGAGTAGAAGTAAGACTTTAGTAAACAAAAATCATATTTCAGCTTCGCGCTGTATCCCACAGCAGGGTAGGATGAGGGAACCTAGTATTACGACACTGTTCCCAACTTTCCGTCGAATTTTGCGTGTTGACTGGCGGACCTGTATCATGGGATTGTTTCTTATTATTATTTTAAAGTGATTTAATACAAATAAAACTGTATAATATTATAATTTCGTTCTTACTATCTATAATTGCATATGGAGAAATATAAAGCAACATTTTTTATTGATGCGCAATATCTAAAAATATCAATTAAAGTATGAATATAATTAAAAAAGACCATTAGGTACTTTGTATGAAATTGATAGCGCAATTTTAATTAGATTGTTTAATATCTTTGTTTCTGAGAAAATTTACAGTTGAGAGAATTTTTGTTAGTTGATATTTAATTTAAGATATAATGGCAAGAATAAAATGATGCTTAAGTTAATATATTTAAATTGTTAATTATATATTTTTTTCCTTTAACTTAATTTTAAAATTTTTGAGGGCCGTTATTATATGTATATTTCGAATGTATTATATGTATATTTCGAAGATTTTATATACCTATAGCTACCTATAGGTAGGCCCGACCCAATTGAGAAATTAATTCAATTAAGTTTCTCAAAATTTGAAGAACAAATTTTTAGTTACCGATATATAAAAAAAAACATAATTTCAAGTTTCAAAATATCTATATAAATTATTTATAACTTACATAGATATTATGAATTTATTTAAAATACTTATTATCTACTTATATTACATTACATAACATAAGATATCTTATACTTATCGCAAAAAATATATAAGTCGTCTTGAAATAATTGATTACTCAATTTAAGCGAACATCGATCTTTTAAGTTTTAGTAGCACTCATATACTGGAATGCAATCTAAATATTTTTTTTATCAGCTTCACGCTGTATCCAACACACAGCAGGGTAGACTGAGGAAACCTAGTGTTAAGACATTCCGTTCCCCACTTTCTGCCGAATTCTGGAGGCATTGTGTGTTGAGTGGCAGAACTCAACGCCGCGCTTAACCTCGACACCAGAGTGAAGAAATGGAAATATAAATTTAAGTAAATATTTCATCTCCTTGAGTGGAGATCGAACCCACAACCAGTCGGTTTACAATCACACCTCGTGCCGCTTTAAATTAAGCAGATCTTGTGTAGCAGATTTCCTCTATCACCTGAATAAAAAGTGGCTTAATTGTTTTTGATTAAATATTTAATTATATTTATATAGAAAACGTAATAAAAAATTGAACGTAACGTGAACGTGAACCCGTGCTTCTTGGTAACCGTCCAAGTACTCTGACCTCTTTGGCTCTGACAACTTAGCATCTCTGTAGGAAGATTTTTACAAATTTCCTACAAAAATTATTTTACAGAGATGCTAACAAAATAAATAGGTTGTAACAACCGTATAAGAATTTCGATGTAGCTTGATGAGAACATATAGCTTAGTGGTCCGAGCGTTTGGACGGTTTCCAAGAGGCGTGGGTTCTAATCCTTATGTTGAAATTTTTATACGTTTTCTAAAAAAGTAGTTTTCTTTCCTAAGTTTGGAATAATACTTTAAATACATTAAAATTATTTAAATTAATTGAAAACCACTTGACTATAAACGCGATGGGTGTGAGTTCGATTCTCTGGTGATAAGTTTTCTTTGCTCTAGCTTTCTGTCTACTGCTGTAGCAACACAAAGCACTGCATAGGAAACAAATACTGTTACGAGACAAATTACAAAATGTCTGGTATTTGAGCAGAAAGAGGAGGACAGAGTCTTGACAATAGGCCTGCGTACTATGCTATATACTCCAAGTTAGCGTTTAAATTTTGACAATATAATAATATTTTTAAGTATTTTTAAAAGATTCTTATAAAAGTTATAATTCATAATTATCAAAATAGAAAAATGCTTAAGGAAATAAAAAAATAATTTATAAATCTTGCCTTTTTTGGCGTACTATTGATAATTTTGGCTGTTATTTTAATTCACAATATGGAGATAACGCTACTTTATCTGAGTAATGGTTCAAGGAATGGCAACGTCCTATCGTGGCACGTAGATAAAAAGATCAAAAGAGTCTTACTAACTACCGGCTTTCTGAAATGCTATAATCGTTTTATATTAAACTAGCGGCTCGCCCACGGCTTCGCCTGCTTAAAATACATGATTACTGGTTTAATAAGCACAATCGATTGACAACTATAATGACTTCCAATATGATTTTTTTTACGACATTATCGTCAAAGTATTTTTGATCGTTTTAAATAAAAAAATACGCCCATTGTTGATATTTGATATTTATAAAATATACATAAAGCTAATTATGTATCACACGTATATATTTTTGTAACTTTATGTTCTTTTTACCTATATAATATACGTCTCATCATAATTCTAAAACTCTGTTGAATGTGCTGATGTCAGTGAATAATTTAATTTAGGTTGTAGGATTCATAATATTCTTTGTAAAATAACTGTATTAATTGCATATTAACTCCTGTACAGTTTTTAAATTAGTTACATATATTATATGAATGAACCGACCAAAATATCTTTGTATTTACTTGATATTTCTTTCAAGATCGTTCTTTATCTCTGTGTTGAATTAAAATAAATTAAAATTAGCTTCACGCTGTATCCCGCACATAGCAGGGTAGGCAGAGGGAACCTAGTGTTAAGACACTCCGTTCCCCACTTTCTGCCGAATTCTGGAGCCGCGCTTAACCTCGACACCAGAGCGAAGAAATGGAAATATAAATTTAAGTAAATATTTCATCTCCTCGAGTGGGGATCGAACCCACAACCAGTCGGTTTTGCAGTCACACCTCGTGCCGCTGCGTCACGACCGGCCGGTTGAATTAATTACGACTTAAACTTAACTGTTATGATTTATGAAAATAATCTCCACTAACAATTCAACTTTGCTTACTTTATTGTATAAAATATTATATAATAGTGCTTCAAAAATATATATTTTTATCAACAATCATATAAACCAGACGTTTCGAAAGTCATTCTTTAGCCAGGGTCATACCAGCGCGATTGCTATGTAATATTCGCAGGCAAAGTAATGCCTTGAGTTCATTCAAATGACGATAACTTTTTTTTTAATGAACCGATTTTGATGAACTAAACTTTAGTACTCAAGTTGAGTTAAAACAAAGCAATTGGTGAAATTTTCAAGTAAATCGGTTCAGTACTTTCAGAGAAAAATGCGGACAAAAATATGTCGACAGACAGACAGACAGACAAGAAATTAAAAAAAAATCTTTTTGCTTTCTATTATTCTTTTTAAGTGTCCCTCTATCCATTTCAGTCAAAATTACTAAATGTACAGACAAAATATTTTTACTGTCTTATTATATATAGAGATAATATATAATTTTCACTTATGAATGCCAAATTAAATATTAATATGTTTTTTTTATTGCGTTCCCGTGTTTTGCAGATTAATATCTCTTATTAACAACTATTTGTTTACAATTGGACATCTCTACTAACTATTCCAATATAATAAAGCGAGAAGAAAAGTTTGTTTGTTTGTTTAAACGCTAAGATCTTTGAATCTACTAGTCCGATTTACTTTTTTGTTATTTTGTATGAAACCTACATACTTCAGAAGTGCTATAGGCTATAACATTATGGTGTAAGTCTTAGTTAGCCTTAAATAGTGAAAAAAAAAATAACGCCATCGAATTGCTTTAAGCACGTGCGCTGTAAAAATTGTTAAATATGTGTCAGTACATTGTAAGAAAAAAATAAATAAATTTTATTAGTTCTAAAAAAAACTCCACGACACCGTAGGTATATCTGTCCCTTATAAATAAGTCAAAATAAGACATTTTGTGACAAAAAATAATAGAAAAATGAAAAAGGAAAAAAATTACATGCTTTAATAGACAAAGCTTAAAGATATTATATGAATGATATTCATCGATTTTCATTTTACAACTATATTTCAATATAGATACTAAGATTCAACTTACTAGCAAAAGTTATTTCATCATCAGGGAAATTTGATAAAGATAAGCTTTGTCTTTTAAAGCATGTAATTTGGATGTATACTTTTCGAGAAAATGTAAAATTAAAATAATTCAACGCTCTGTTTATGGTCCCAAGCCAGCTTGACGCGCGCGGGGGGCGCCCTTGCCACCGATGACGTCTTCTCAAGAAGCCACGTAGTGGCTGCACTTTCTCAGAATTATGAAAATAAGTTTTTCATGATTGAATATTTAAATCTGTTAGGAAATCCACCATAATAAAAGTATTATAAATAGTATACGGGCGACGCCGCGAGTGGGCCGCTAGTTTAAGATAAATTTATGATATAATCTTTTGAATATTATTGACATTAGTATTTTTTTTAAATAGTAAATATTGAAATTACGTTGATATTTCTTTAAACGAAATATGCTCATAAAATTATGGTTTTTTTATTATCACTTAAAAAGCCATATAGAAAAGTATGCTTGCGTAGGAACCTACGTAACATATCTTTTAGTAACCAATTGTCAGTGATAAGAAAATGGTTTTATAAAATTATCGTACATGTTTAATCAAAACTTTGTTGAATGATTTTTTAACTGATTTTTTAACTGACTGTAAAATGCATGCTTGGTCATGAATTAGATATTAAATGTTTAATAGGAACTACATCATAAGATCGTTTGTTGTTGTAATGTTCTAGCATTTTGTAATATAATCTATATGTGCCAGTCCTGCATATTGGGGCCAGTCGTGGCAAAGGGGTACAAAATGTGAATAAACGCGACAGATTGTGGGTTCGATTGGCACTCAAGGGAATGAAATATTTAATATTTTTATTTCTTCGCTCTGGTGGCGTTAATTTCCGCTGCTCAACATACTATGCTTACGGAATCTAACTAACACTAGGTTCTTATTTAGAAAGCGTATAAAAATTTGAATGTAGCGGGACTCGAACCCGCGCCTCCTGGAAACCGACCAGGCGCTCTGACCACTAAGCCATACGTTCTCATCAAGCTACGTCGAAATTTTTATACGCTTGTTACAACTTATTTATGTTGTTAACATCTGTGTAGGGAGATTTTTACAAATTTCCGCTACCCAAAGATAATTACTAAGAATTATCGTCTGGCAAGAGAGAATACTATTTATTAAATATTTTAAACATTTTTAAAGTGTTAATTCACACTTAGGAAAGAAAAATACTTATTTAGAGTCGAACCCGCGCCTCCTGGAAACCGACATAACACACTAAATAAATATTTTGTACATAAATATTTTTCTTTCCTATGTGTGGATTAACACTTTAAAAGTGTTTAAAATAACACTAGGTTCTTTAGCCAAACATACTCACGTTCAGCCCAATCGAGTTTGTGAAATTTTACATTCCTTAACGTTGGTAACAAAATATATATTTATTTATATATATTTAGAATTAATTCTACGAATATTATAAAAATACTTTTGTCCTATTTTATCACATGTGAGAAAAAAAATATAAAATTACAATTTTATTTTATTGTATAGGTTGACCAATTTTAATTTCTTAAATTTCTTTTACATTCATCAAAACGTATAATGAATCCTTCATTAAAGATTGTAGAATTATGTGTTTTCCTGGCCTCACTTTTTTTTAAATCACGCTACGTTTTTCCTCCTTCCTTTAAAGTTCGATTCATGGAAATATTTTTTTTACGTTACTTATTACAACTTATTCAAAAAGACAATATACATTTTTTTCCGCTTCTCATTGGATCCCGCAGACAGCAGGGAGACCTAGTGTTAAGATATCCTGCGGAGAGTGGCGACACTTTTCGCCGAACTTTGGAGGCATTGCGTGTTTAAAGGCGGGCGGAACTCAACGCCGCGCTTTGCCTCGGTACCAGTGCGATGAAAATAAAAATAGTAAATATTTCATTTTCTTGAGTGTAAATCGAACTCACAACTGTAATATATCTTTAGTAAAATAAAAAGATAGTTTTGACTTCCTAATTAAACTACGTTTGTTTTTTAAGAAAATGAAGAAATCTTTTAGGATTTTTAAAGGATATTTTGTCGTCCGTCTGTCTGTTAAGACATTTTACTTGTAAGCAGTAGGTATGGACCTACTGAACCACAGCCACAACAATTATTTTGATATAATAAACATTTTATAATTTCTTTGTCAGGTATACTAACTGCTGTCAACTGTATCAGCGTGCGATGGACGATGCGGATCCAAGACGTGTTCACAACCTCTAAGCTATTAGCGTTAGTAGTGATAATTATATCTGGCATTTACTACATAGGCATAGGTATGTTTTTTTTTATTATTTTTATAATTCACACTTAATTTGCATGAGTATAATACATAAACTTCTAAAAAAAATTGTTGACCAATAAAAAGTGGACAAATTTTTATTGTCTATAATTTGACTTATATTAATTGTAGGTACAGTAAAAAGCCCATTTTTTTCGTAAGGTTTATTTGATTTTGATATAATAATATCAGCTTCACGCTGTATCCCTCACACAGCAGGGTAGGCAGAGGGAACCTAGTGTTAGGACACTCCGTTCCCCACTTTCTGCCGGATTTTGGAGGCATTGCGTGTTGAGTGGCAGAACTCAACGCCGCTCTTTGCTTCGACACCAGAGCGAAGAAATGGAAATATAAATTTAAGTAAATATTTCATCTCGTCGGTTGTGAGTACACTTTGTGCCACTGCGCCACGACTGGCCTCATATACCTATAGATATAATAATATTTGCTATAAAATACGAAACTTCATAAAAAAAATATTCGACATCTGGAAGTTTTATTCTCTTAATATTAGATTTGTAAAGCCACAATTTAATCTTCTACTAGTGAAACATATAAACATAATATTTTTAAACATTAAATTTGGATTTTTAATTATTTACAAAAAGGTTACTTAACAAAATTTTGCTTGGAGTCCTAGTAAAAAAATTAAATATATGCATAGTAAGTGTCCACTTATTTACTAAACTTCGATAAGTTACTGATAAATTTGTGCAATTAGGTCAATTTGGTTGTATACCTCTTATTGAAGTATCGAAGGTATCCGGTGCAATTAGTAATGGAAACTGGCACCGAATAAGACTTGTTGTAGTAATTTTGGAATACAATTGGATAAATTGATAGAATTATTGTGAATTGTGTGTTGTTGTTTGAGGTTAGTCGTGGCGCAGGGGCACAAGTGTGTGACTGTAAAAGCAACTGGTTGTGGGTTCGATCCCCACGCGAAGAAATAAAATATTAAATAATTTTCTTTGCTCTGGTGTCAGCAAAGCGCGGCGTTGAGTTCCACCATTCAACGCAATGCCTCTAGAATTCGGCGAAAAATGGGGAACGGAGTGTTGTAGCACAGGTTCTCTCTGCCTACCCTACTGTGTGCGGGATACAGCGTATAACATTTTTTTTTAATAGTGAATTTAGAGTGTGTAACATAACAGTCGCTACTAGATACCACGGATGGTTATTATGTTAATATAGAGAATTTATTTAGGTTTACTCTACCATTTTTATTTCACAAAGTGTGAGTAATCGAGAGACTTTATTTTATATTTTTTTATACATGTTATAAGGCATCAATTTTTTTTAATCGATTTGATACGTTACGTTTTTATATTAAACATTTTGTTACCAGGTCATACAGAAAACTTTCAAAATGCGTTTGCAGGAGAGTATGGTGCTGGAAAAATTGCTTTAGCATTTTACTCAGGTCTATTCGCCTTCGGCGGTTGGAACTATCTAAATTTCGTGACAGAAGAACTGCAAGATCCATACAAGTCAGTATTTTAAATAACTATTATTGACAGTTTTTGTAGATTTTAGTTTATGAAACAATGTTGTAGTGTCAGACCATAGATGGATGGGTTCATTCTACCCTATTCAGGGAAATGGTTAATCTAAAACTTCTTTAATGTTTTCGATCTGATAAGACACAGATGTAAACCTGTTTTAATTATACCTGCGTTGGGTTCCGCCCTCAAGTTAGTTGTAGTTAGCTGCGCAGATTTGAAGCTAAAAAAATGGTGAGGCATTTGTAGAAACGATATGACTATGCTTTATTATTTTTAAAATTATACAACATACAGCTGTTAAATCTTTAATTTAATTGTTGTGAAAAATATAATATAATGTCATTGCGAGAAACTATCATCTATGAAAAATTCTATATGGGTTTTTCATAGGATTTGTTCTATTGTTGTAATTATGTAGTTCCGCTAACCACGGCATGCACATGTTCTTAGAAGGTTGACATTTGTGGTTTTGAAGAATTGTTCACACACACATTGTTCTCATTTATTAATACTTATCAACGTTATATTATTTCTAAAAATAAAAGCATATGACCTATTCACAATTTATTTACAATATGAATTTTAATGAGAGACCAGTCGTGGCGCAGGGGCACAAAATGTGACTGTAAAATCGGCTGGTTGTGGGTTCGATCCCCACAGGAAGAAACGAAATCTAATTCTAATCTAATTTTACTATATTTTCCTTCCCTTCTATTTCCTGCTATTTCCGGGATACAGTGTGAAAAGACTAAACTGAAAAGAAAATCTTTACTAACAACCATTGTTATGAAAGAGCACGAAATTATGTCAAACAAATTGGTTTCGTTGCAGAAAACTCTACACTTGCAATATCTATGTATAAGCGCATATTATCGAAAATATTTTATATTAATTTAAATCCTTAGAGTTAATGTGTCAATAAAAAATAAATTTAATGAGAATGGGATTTTTAACTAGTACTTGTAAAACCCAATATTCTTTTAAATATTAAATTATGCTACTATCAACTACGTCAAAGGTTATATAGTTCATACTTAATAAATATAATAATGAACGCCTGTTTTCAATTTTAAATCAGATAATATGTGTTTACTTACGTTCATAATTTGGGAACTAGTCTTAAGCTACATATTACACTAAGTAGACCGTGCAGTAGTAGTAGTATGTGTATGTAGTTATTTCACGAACAATTATTATATATCAGAAAAAAAACTAAATCTTTCTCTCTAATAATTACTATGAAAGTAGAACAATAAAATGTACGTTAAAATAAAAGAAGGTTTATTCTGTGAAGATGCTCCCGAGAGAGTTTGGCAAACATTACTTCAGTCAGTCGATTTATTTGACTTGCTTTTTAAGCAAAGAAATAAGAATAAGTGCTATCGCTTGGGAACAGTCATATTGCTTTCTTTAATATTATATAGGTTTAATAGATGATAGCTTTTATCTATACTGAAAAACATTATATTAATTGAAAAAAACTGTTTTGAATATATATCTATGTTATTTGAAAGGCATATATTAGCATTTAGAATGTACCTATATCTAATATTAGATATGCATATGTAACTAATAACCTTCTTACATTAACTTTATTGCGAACTATTATCTTTTTCTATCTATTAAAGTAAAGCCTAATTAAAGTGATTATTAAATTAAATAAGCATTTTATTTGAAATGTAAATACATAAACGTAAATACATAAAAGTATACTAAAAAAAAACCTTCCTGAAATATTTCACAGTAGAATAGTTTCTTCTAACGGTTTTTGCTTTTATCGTATTAGATGCTTTATTCATTCGCATCCTTATGTTCCTAGCTTACTTCATTTACATTATTCATCATTCAATCTTGCTGATTGATGGTCGTTCAGTTTTTTCATTTGCGATGATAATTATTTATTTACATTATATTTTCATTTCTTCGCTCTGGTGTCGAGGAAAAGCGCAGCGTTAAGTTCCGCCACTCAACACGTAATGCCTCCAGAACTCGGCAGAAAGTGGGGAACGGTGTGTCTTAAGACTAGATTCCCTCTTCCCTGCTGTGTGTGGGATACAGCGTGAAGCTGATTTAATTTGAATTTTAATGATAATTGATGGATGAATGTATTATTTTTGCGTTGTTTGTACATATACAAACTAATATATTTTCCGCAAACAGCTGATTGTGAAATTTTGTGTAAATTGTTAGGTCATTCTGGAACTGGACAAACTGGTATTTTAATTATCATATTAGTGAATGTTTTAGCAAAATGTAAAGATATATAAGTAGTAGGGATTGGTGCGTTCTGGCTCATTAAATTGATCGCCTTATCAATCAAAATTTTCCGCGGATTTTCTCGCGGGTCGCGGTTTTGATTAATTAATTGGCCGCGGATTAAGTTGATTACCCCAGATCCGCGGCTTTTTTCGCGGTTAGTACCCGCCATTATTTTTTGACCGAAAGTTTTCTGAACTGAACCGAAAACCTGAAAGTTTTCTTAATGATATTAAAAGCACTGTCTTAAACTTAATAGATGATTGCATAAAAACTTTAACATTAATAAAAATTAATTTTATCTTGCACGCTGATTTTGTTCAGGAAAGTAAAAGCTTAGAAAATTCATTCGATTTTCAAACCGTCAATAATTCTATATGTATCGGTGATGATTATGAAGCAACTTACCAAATAATAATGAATGACATTTGTAATAAAATAAGTGAGTTTGAGAAAAAAGATAGTGGATGGAGTCTTAAAAAAATAAGAAATATTGATTTGAATGTTAATAAATTTAATCCTTTGAGGGGGTCTTCGTATATTGACTTACCAATTGACATAAAACATAAAAAGGCAATTATAAACGTCAAAAATAATGATGTGCAGTGTTTCAAATGGGCGGTACTCTCTGCTTTATATCCAGTTACAAAAAATTCAGATAGAGTGAGTTCATATATTCATAATCAAAATAAACTTAAATTTGGAAAAATATCTTTTCCTGTAAAACTCAAAGATATTCACAAGTTTGAAGAATTCAATAACTTAAGCATAAATGTCTTTGGTCTCGAATATAATGCTGAATCTCGATGTAATAGACTTATAGGTCCGCTATACTTTACAAAACATCGAAAACTTACTCATATTAATCTATTGTATATAAACAGCGGATCGCGTGGGCACTATTGTTACATAAAATGTCTTTCTAAATTACTTCACAAACAGATAAATCGGACACATCGCGCTATTCACATTTGCGATGGTTGTTTGATGCACTATCCATCTAAAAAATGTTTAGATCAACACCAACATTTTGATTGTGTCCACATTTGTACTGATTTACCAGATCCAATGAAAACAAAAAAGAACTGGTTTAATGTAGAAACGGCTAGCAACAAATTAGCGTTTAATAATTACGAGCGAA
This sequence comes from Heliconius himera, assembly GCA_021202915.1. Taxonomy (NCBI): domain Eukaryota; kingdom Metazoa; phylum Arthropoda; class Insecta; order Lepidoptera; family Nymphalidae; genus Heliconius; species Heliconius himera. Next base: position 132,504 of record JAJHJA010000930.1, read on the forward strand.
AGCTTAAACTACCATTTGTAATATACGCAGATTTCGAGGCATTTTTAACCCCCATTCAAACATGTCAAAACGAGGCTACGAAATCGTACACCAATAACATACAAAAACATGCGGTGTTTAGTTTCGGTTATTATTTAAAGTGTTCATATAATGACAGTCTCTCCATTTATAGAACGTATACGGGCGAACGTTGCGCCGAACAATTTATGAAGCATTTGAAAGGGGATTTAGAATTAATTTGTAAAGAAAACTCTTTTCCTAAACCTCCATTACCGCTATCGGAAAGTGATAATTTGCATGTTTTACAAAGTAAAGTTTGCTATATTTGCAATAATGATTTAGATAATAATAATAATGTTATATGTTATGATTGGTACAGTGGTAAATACGCAGGTGTTGCTCATACGTGCTGCAAGAAAAAGTACAAAGCCCCACGATTTGTCCCGGTATTCTTGCACAATTTAGCTAATTACGATGCCCATTTTATTGTGCACGCTCTAGGTTTTGAAGAGGGTAAAATTGATATAATCCCTCAAAATAAAGAAAAATATATTTCTTTTTCAAAATATTTAAAAATTAAGAATAATAATATCTCGTTAAGATTTTTAGACTCATTTAAATTTATGTCAAGCAGTCTTGATAGATTAGCACATAATATAAAAACACATCAATTTGTTGAGCTCAAAAAAAATTACCCGCGAGATGAAGACTTTAAAAGATTAATTAGGAAGGGTGTATATCCATACGAAATAATGACTTCGTTCGAAAGTTTGAAAATATCATCATTGCCAACACAAAATCAATTTTTTAATTCGTTGGTAAATACAAATGTATCAAATGATGATTATAGACATGCCCAAGATGTTTGGAATCATTTCAAATGTGGAACCATGGATGATTACACTAGTTTATATTTGAAAACAGACGTTTTGTTGCTGACCGATGTATTTGAAAACTTTCGCAATATATGTATGAAAACTTATGATTTGGACCCTGCTCATTACTATACCGCACCAGGTTTGAGTTGGGATGCCATGTTAAAGTCCACAATGATAGAATTAGAATTATTAACAGATTTTGATAAAATAGCTTTCATAAAAAAGGGTATTAGAGGTGGTATATCGCAATGCAGTAACAGATATGCGAAAGCAAATAACAAATTTATGGAGGATTACGATAGCAAATTGCAATCCTCATATCTAGTTTACCTCGATGCAAATAATTTATATGGGTGGGCTATGTCACAACCCCTTCCAATCGGTGACTTTGAATGGGTCGATGTAAATGTTGATTTCAACATAGCAAACGATGCTGAATATGGATACATATTAGAAGTCGATTTGCAATATCCTGTTGATATACACGATAGTCACTCGGACTTACCTTTTTGCTCTGAAAATATATCCATCGGTGGTAGTAGAGAAAAAAAACTAGTACCCAACTTGAAAGATAAAAAAAAATATATTATTCATTACAGGAACTTAAAACAATGTATAGACAACGGTTTGCATTTACATAAAATTCACAGAGTTCTAAAATTCAAACAGAGGGCGTGGTTGTCTAAATATATCGATTTAAATACCAAAATGCGGTCCACGGCGTGTACTGAATTCGATAAAGATTTTTACAAGTTGATGAATAATTCAGTATTTGGAAAAACTATGGAGAATATTGAAAAACGAGTCAATGTTAAGTTACTCACACATTGGTCAAACAATGGTGGTATGGAAGGTGCGCAGAGTTTGATATCCAAACCTGAATTTCATAGTCTATCGATATTTTCTGAAAACTTGGTTGCGGTTCAATTGAATAAAACCAAACTCTACTACAATAAACCGATTTACTTAGGGTTCTGTATATTAGATATATCTAAAACACTTATATATGATTTTCATTATTCATTCATGAAAAACAAGTTTAAAGAAAATTTAAAATTACTTTATACAGATACAGATAGTTTGATATATCAAATTTTCACAAAAGATTTTTATAATGACATTAAAATTGATTTGGATAGATATTTTGATACATCCGATTATCCTCCCAATAATCCATATGGGTTCCCCCTCATTAATAAAAAGAAAATAGGACTTTTTAAAGATGAAAACAATGGAATGATTTTTAAAGAATTTGTAGGCCTGCGATCTAAAATGTATGCAATGGATGTAGGTGATAAATTCATTGCCAAAGCCAAGGGGGTAAATAAAAGCGTAACAAAATCTTTTCAAATAAAGGACTATAAGGATTGTTTGTTCAAAAAGAGAATTAAAATGGATTCAATGATACGGTTTAAATCAATTAAACACATAATTTACACCCAAAAAAATAACAAAGTTTCTTTATCGCACAATGATAGTAAACGTTATTTAATAGAAAACTCTACAGACACACTTGCATGGGGTCATTATAAATTACAGTGATTAGGTATTTTGTTTTGTATAATCATTTATTGTAAAATATGAGGTATGTATCTTGAATATATGAATCATACCGTTAGAGTAAGATAGTTATAATATTTCTCTAATTTGTAATATACACCCTAAACTCGGCATAGTATTGTTAGTATAAGTTAGCCATAAGACTTCTTTAATTTGTACATATATATATATATATATATATAAATAAAATAAATAAATTATAATAAAAACCCATGTATTATTTCATAACCACCCCATTTGTATTAATAACGTTTAGCAGGGAGGTCGCAGACTAGAAAAATGCATCATTTTATTCATCCATTCACCGCTATAGTTGCGGGTCCTAGCGGATGTGGAAAATCTAATTTTGTTACGCATTTTCTGAATTATGTTGAGGATATATGCAATACACAATTTAATGAAATAACTTGGTGTTACGATGAAATGCAACCCTTGTACAATTTACCGAATGTAAACTATAGTCAGGGTATTCCCGATTTAAGTATGTTCGATGGTAAACAGCCTCAATTGCTCATAATCGATGATCTAATGAGGGAATCCGATGGGCGCATCGTTGATATTTTTACAAAAGGTAGCCATCACAGAAATTTGAGTGTGTTTTACATTTCACAAAATTTGTTCCATCAGGGTAAAGGACAACGAGACATATCTTTGAATTCAAGTTACATTGTATACTTTAAAAATCCTCGTGATAAGACACAAATTCGCTACTTAGCACGACAAGTTTACCCTGAAAATTCAAAATTTGTTGAAGAGGCTTACAAAGACGCAACCAAGGAGGCACATGGATACCTGATGATAGACCTTAAACAAAATACTAATGACATGTGCCGCTTTAAAACTAAAATATTCCCGTTTGATGCAAATTGTACGGTATATGTTCCTAAAAAGAATGGGTTTAAATATAACAAACATGAGGAAATTTTTATCAGTACTTAATAATGCCTGCTCGAGTAAATACGCATCGCAGTTTATTGAAGGCATTACATACACTAAAACCAAAATATCGCAAGGCATTATTAAAATCTTGTGGTGATGAAGAAATACACTGTATATGTGAGTGTATATTTAACATTTTGAACGGTAAAATTTCCCTTAATGATAAAGATAAATCAAAGTTGAGTAAATATAAAACAATCCTCAGAAAATTAATCTTAAAAGGGAAAAATAAGTGGCGAAAACGTATTATTGTTCAAAAAGGTGGTGCATTTTTACCTATAATTTTGGGAGCTATTTTAAGTGGATTATTTAGTTGTATAATTTAAGCACAATGGAAAACGTGAAAAAGATGATCTTGATAGAACCCGAACTAATAGACAAATTAAAACAGGAGCACGCCAGCGACAATGTTTTATCTCGCCTTGACACGGAAATGCATAAAATCTTAAAACGTAATGTCGGAGATCGTGAAAAATGGTCTTTGTACATGCAAACATTACAAAGATATTTACATTTCACCGAGCAAGATCGAAAATCTTTCAAATTACCCATCATAGCGGAAGAAACAGACCATTCAATAAAAAATCTATTTCCATCGGGGACCAATAAAGTACTAAAATCCCATAAAAGTCATAGCAAAAATAATGAATCAACACTCGTAGAACAGGTCACAAAACAAGAGGACGCACTTCCGAGTGTATCTGGGTCTTTAGCCCATTATACCTCAGACTACATAAGCAGATTGCTACCAAAGACATTTAAGAAAAAAGGTGAATTGTTGATGGATACAATAAATAAACATAGAGATAAAATATATTGGAATGATGATGGTACTATTGTTGTTAATAACGAATTGATTCCTGGTAGCAATATTGCTGATTTAATTAATGACGCTTTGAGACGACTGAAACGTCCTCGACCGAGAGGGTGGGAAAAATTTGTTGTAGCATTGAAAGATATAAAAGTACCTCTATATTGTATAGGTAATCCTAAAACGCTTGAATATATGAACAATCTCTATTTATCAGAATTTAGAGAAACTACTCCTTCCAAAGAACCATTGCAAATTACGCCATCTCCTGCATCTCAGAATAGAAGAAGTAGATCCTCCTCTGAATCTAGGAAACTTAATAAAAAAATTGATTGGGAAAGATGGACCCCGTACTAGATATAAGTAGTATATACTATGATGTATCTCATCCAGCTGGTTATAGTAGTATAGCGAGCTTATCAAAGGCAATGAGGGGGACGATGACGAAGACAGATGTAAAAAAATGGTTACAATCTCAAGAAACTTACACACTGCATAAACCCGTACAGAGACGATTCCCTCGGAATAAATACATATTATCAAACTTTAACGAGCTTTGGCAGGCTGATTTGAGTGATATGAGGACGTATAGTAACTATAATGATGGTTTTAATTATATACTTTGTGTTATAGATGTATTTAGTAAATATGCGTTTGCGAGAGCCATGAAAAAGAAAGATTCTCAAACTGTGAAAACATGTTTTGAAAGTATTTTTAGTGAAGCTAACAGTACTCCTAGACATATACAATCAGACAAAGGAACTGAATTTGTTTCCAAAGATGTTAGAACGTATTTCAAAAGTAGAGACATTAATTATTATACTACTAATAATCCTGATATAAAAGCAAGTATAGTGGAAAGGTTTCAAAGGACTTTAAAAATGAAAATGTGGCGTTACTTCACCCATAACAACACGTATAAATTTATTGATATATTACAAGATTTATTATATTCCTATAATCACAGCTATCATAGAAGCATAAAAATGTGTCCATGTGATGTAAACTCTAGCAATATTATGACTGTTTGGTGCAATTTGTATGATAAACAAACCAATTCGAAGTATACAACTGAAATAAGAGCAAGATTTCGCATTGGAGATTATGTAAGAATAACCAAGTATAAACATATATTTCAAAAAGGTTACGAAACCAACTGGAGTGATGAAATTTTTGTAATTTCATCGATAATTTACAGATCCCCTTTCGTTGTATATAGCATTAAAGACTTGCAAAATGAACCAATCGTGGGGACTTTCTATGAAAGAGAGTTACAGAAAGTAGAATATACCCCCACCCTAGAATATAAAATTGATAAAATAATACGTTCACGGTATTCGGGTCATAGAAAAGAGTTGTTAGTAAAGTGGAGAGGATATCCAGATAAATTTAATAGTTGGATAAAAGCGGCAAGCTTAAAAAAAATATGAGTGAAGAAAGTTTTTATTTAACGTTGCTCAGCAACAGCTCAATGACATATTTCTCAGAAAACACAACTACAAATTTTTCTACTAAGTTACCGAAAACTATTAAACTAGATGGAGTGTGGGTAGTGGGGGTGGTAGAATTTCAGTATCCATGTTCAATGTACACTGTTCAAGAGAGCCAAAATGTTGTACATATTGCAAAGACAACAAAAATTGTAGGCATCGAAAATGAATCACCTTCATCAGTGTTGTATAAAACACGCATTCCTGCAACCAACTATGAGAACACCAATCAAATTTTGAGCGCTTTAAATAAAAATCCAATGTTAATGGATACTATTAACTTTCGCTACGATGATGTATCAAAATTGGTATTAAGGAAAATTTTGAATAACAATGTTACTAGAATAACATTATCACCAACACTGGCACTGCAGTTAGGTTTCGCGCCAAAAACAAATTTTGTTACCACTGCCTTTGGAAAGTATCCGGTTAATTTGCATTTAGGTTTACCGTCTCAACTTTTTGTGTATTCAGATATAATCTCCCCTCAAATTGTAGGGGATGTAATGTCATCTCTATTGAGAATAATACCATTAGACCCAACTAAATATATTTATGGCTCATACAAAATGCACATTTTCTCACCAGCTCACTATATACCCGTAATGCGTAGAGAATTTGATACAATTGAAATAGATATAAGAACAAACACAGGTGAAAAGATACCATTTCAGTTTGGGATCTCATGTGTTAAACTTCATTTTAAACGTTTACAATGACCCATAATCACTACAAAACCGATTGTCCATATGAACATTACTACTCACATCAAGCAGGTTCGGGAGTAGGTGTAATTTACAAAGGTGCTCCATATCAACGTGGACATGGTATTGGAAGTTTTTTAGGTGGATTATTTAGATCTGTATTTCCTATTTTTAAAAGCGGTGCCAAGGCTATTGGAAAAGAA